>PVLD010015720.1:0-47572 GCA_004027595.1 Dinomys branickii
GAGGAGAAAAAACGAACTGATCAAAAGGGCCATCATCTGTGTAACTGAGTAACAAAGATGAAGGTAACATTATGTAGGACAGCATCCAGAGCTAATTCCCTTCTATGTTCTCTATAATTCTGTATTTCCTCAGTCGTTTTTGTATTAGCAGAAGTGAAGATAACTTTATATTATACAGCATCCAGTGCAAATTCCCTACCATCTTATCTACAATTTGGTATTTCCTTTAATGTTTATGTGTTAACTAATGTGAAGATAACTATGTAATACAACATCCAGTTCTAATTCCCTACTATATTCTATATAACTTTGTATTTTCTGTATTGTTTATGGCTTTTCTGGTTCATATGTCCCCATTCTTTTGTCTTTAAAATAAAAAAATAATAATTTACATGTTTTTAAAATGTACATTTATTATGAAAAATAAGATGATACATAGATAATTTCCTAATTCTGTTTAATAATTGGCTCCCAATTTTACTCCTCAGCATGAACCTTTTAGAGTTTGTTGTGTATCTTCCCAGATATTCTCTCTATATATTCAAACATCTGTAACATTAAACACAACCTAAATGGGATAATGTAACATGGTTCTGCAATTTTCTTTATTTTATTTAATATTGGCATCCTTCTATTTGGTATATATACATTTATTACAACTAGAGAAGCATTTTAATGAGCTATAAGTCTTTATTGTAAAATGAACTGATTACTGTTCTAGATAATTTCTCTGTCAACATTTTTTTTAAAGATATAGGAGCTATTAACATTCATTTTAATTTCCCAAATACTCTCTCTTCAGACTATAATGTAGACACTGGGAAAATAAATCAAGCAGACAAAGAAAGGCAGTTTAGCATAGAAGAGGAAAATAATGATTTGGACTCAGACAAATCTGGGTTTAAAACCTTACTTGGTTAGGGAGTGACTACTCAATTCTGTAAGCCAAAGTGTCCATTACGCAGTAATGGTAACTACTTTTCTGTAGGGGAAATCAGTTACTTTTTCGATGATAGTCCACAGAATCATAACCAGGATACAGAATTATTACAATGAGAGGGAAAAAGAATGGGAAAGGCACATGGAACTGGAAGTGGTTGCTGGTATCCCAGCAGGCTATACCACTTAACGTCCAGTGTGTATCCAGAGACAGATACCTGTTCTTGTAGGATTCAGTTTTCTTACCTGTAGCATAGTGGGGCAACAGGGGACTTCCATGTTTCCTTGCAGCTTTAAAAATCTGAGTCTCATAAAATCTTAAAAGGAGAATGTTTACTGATGTTTGGCTCTGTTACAGTCTTTAGACAGTTTCATGTGTTGTGAAATTTCTACTACATGGAAACTGAGATGTACATTGAACCTAGTTCCCTGTCTTTCTCATTTTATATTATTCTTACGACGCTTGGTTTTTAAGTTTCTGGCCAGCAAAAGTCGTTTGCTGGGCAGAGAGGAACATAATTATTATGGTGGCTTAATTAAAACTGTTGTGAAATTAGTATGAAAATCTTTCTTGTGGATGCTCACTCCTAGAGGGTTAAAAGAAAATTAAACAGCAATCCAAGATCAAATAGACAAGTCCTGGATTGGACTTTACACAGTAGTCTGAACTTTGACTAAATTATGAGATCATGCAGTAGTTCTTCTTGGAGGTTGAATTTTCAGGGTTGGGCAGACTCTTCTTGGACTTTATCACAAAGTAATGCCTGTGAAATCATGTTCTTCCTCCCTTTGAGAAGTTAATCCTGCCTGTACAGACCTTGCCTTTTCTTGAGTTTGATATTTTATGAAAAAAATTGAAAGTGCTATATGAACTTATCTGTATTCTTCACAGTTAAGTTCTATCAAGTCATGATTTGTCAAATGTTGTCCCTTAAAAATGCTAATAATGATCACATTATACATAGAGATGCTATCAGTATAAATAAAACAACAGCCATGTTAAAACCAAGAGAATTTACCAGGAAAATTATTTTCTTTAAGAAAACTATTAGAGAAATACTAAGACACTGCAATAAGATTTATGTCTTACTTCTAGCCATAATTTATACAAATTAGCCAACCTAACATATAGTCAACCTAATATATAAATAATATCTTACATCCATGGTGCATTATTCAGAGGTTTCCTATTGACCTGCGGAGGAACCTAGCCTGGTTTTGTTCCCTAAGAGAGTCTTGTGCATAGGCTGCAAAAGGTCTGATCATCTAGATTCTTTTGACCTGCCAGAGGCCAGCAGATGGTCACTCCCACCCTTAACTGGCATTGCTTGGTCCTAACTCACTCAACTCCCTCCTTCTTAAAAAGCTTCCCGTGAGATTCAACAAATAATGTGACTCTTACACAATGTGAACAAACTCCCTAACTACACTAAAGGTTACCAAGTACAGAATAAACTTTGACCAGACACAGGAGGAATTAATAGAAAATTCACTGCACCTCATGGAGAGACCTAGAATGTGGCAAGAGATAGGGATAAATAAACTTGGGATAAAAAACCCACCTAAACTTAATAATACCCATATGGATAAATGAGTCTCTCACCTCTCTCTAAAGAGATTTATGCCAACTAATAAATATAGGAACATGTGTACGTAACACTACTACATATTTATAGTATAGCCAGTTTAAGACGCATTAGAATGTTTTATAATATATTGAAAGAGTCATTTAATCATCTGATACTTAGCCTTCTGATATCTTTCTTACATATAATTTTAAATCTTAAATAAGTAGAAAATCTATTCGTATGAAAATACTTAAAAACTGACTATCCAGACGCAGAGAGCCCTGTGCAACTGTTGTACTCACCAGCAAGTGAGAGAAAAAAAATCAAGAAAAAAAGAAGCAAGGAGCCCTACTGTGGATACAGAAGAGCCCATGGACTCTAGGAAGAGATTCGCTATGGAGTTGGTCCTGGTTCAGGAAAGGAGTGGAGACCTTCACTTTTCAGCATCCTTTATGCTATTCCAGTCTAAATCAAAACCCAATGGGAGAGAATTACCTGGCTAAGACAGGGGCAGGTCTATGTCCAGGGTTCTCTTGTATTTAAGCTTCACATACAAAGTGTTTTTTAAAAAAAATTCTCATCTTTATTCTGCTTTTCTTATGATATTATATTAAAATTTTTTTCCTTAAAGCAAAGAATAAATACTGTTTATATTTGACTGGATTCATCACATTGTAGTAACTACTGACATTGGTAGTCTTTTTAATTTTTTATTTTGTTTTTTTGTTGTTGTTATTTTGTAAATGTTCATTTTTTATTTTGGAGAACAAAACAAAAGAACAAAAACAAAATGAAAGAACAAAAACAAAATAATAAAAACAAATACAAAAGCAACACAAAAACAATAAAAATGATACAGAATTTCAAAACAAGATGATAGGGAAATTAAAAATGGTTGTTGTGTTGCATATTGTTATCTTCAAAGTAGTTGCCCAAATAACAAGATATAAGCATGCAAGACTGATCAAACAATTAAACATTAACTGTTCCTTTCAATAAACTATTAGAAATTGGTAGTACAATTATCTTAGCTATTTTGTGAATACACACACACACACACACACACACACACACACACACACACACACTTTTCCCTTCTTTTTTCCTTTTTTTCCCTTTCCCTCATGCCAGTTGTTCTTTCCTTTTGAGCAGTTTCTTTCCCTTTCATAATATCTATTGTATCTTTCAGATTTTATTTACTCTTTCAGGTTTTTACACTAGGAAGACAATATGATGTTTACACATGTGGGTCTAATTTATTTCACTTATGAGTATGGTCTCGGATTCACTTAGCTATAAAAAACCTTGAGTTAATCTTTCTTTATAGCTGAGAAACACTCCATTGTATAAAAATACCACATATTTTTTATCCATTCCTCAGTTGATAGACATTTGTGTTGTTTCCAACATTTAGCTATTACAAGTTGCGCTGCTATAAACATGGGTGCACATATATTGCTGTGGTATGATGTTTTCAGTTTTTCTGGAAAAATATCCAGAAGGCAAATAGCTAGGTTGAATGGGACCTCTAATCCTAGTTTTTTGAGGAATTTCCACAGTGGTTGTAAATGTTTCAAAGAACCAACAACTGGGATCTCATTTCATTGAAAAGTTTTTGCAAAGCAAAAGAAACCAACAGAGTAAAAAGAAAAACCATGAACCGGGAAAAAATTTTAGTCAACTATCCCTCAGACAAGTGACTTCTATCTAGAACATATAAAGAATTTTTTAAAAATGAGGTCTTCAAAATTCAAAGACCCAATCCAAAAACAGGCATCTGAGATGAATGCACACTCCTTGATGAAGAAATACACATGGCAAATAAATATATGAAAAATGTTCAACATCATTATTCACTAGAGAAATGCGAATTAAAACAACACTGAGATTCCATCTTACCCCAGAAAGAATGGCTATCACCGAGAAATCAACTAATAACAAATTCTGGATAGGCTGTGGGGAAAAGGAACCCTTGTGCCCTGTTGGGACTGTAGACTGGTATTCTTTTTTAACATCATCCACTTTTGTTTCCTTGACTCTTTGATTTTTCTTTATCAATTTTATGTGTTTTTTCATAAGAATTCTTAGATACTTCTTAGCATTAACGAGCTAATATTTCTATACTTTATTAAGTTCTTCCTTAGTCCTTTAATATTTATTTTTGTCTTTTTACATTGGCCTCGTAACTTTCACCTTAAATAAGGCTGCTGGTTTCTGACAGTTCTGCTCTTAAGCACACCTGAATAAAAAAGGCTTTATCTGTGACACTGAGCAACTATATTTCTTCTGCACTTCCCAAATGAAGAATAAGGTGTAATCTTAAGCTCTGTTCTGGAAATGTTTATATTTTTAAGAATATTTTAGAATTCTTGTGCACAATGAATGAGGAATGGATTATGATTCAAAAGCATTAGCCTTTCTCAGCTTGATAATGAGTTTGAGAACTTTGTGTATAGGTTTGTTGAAATTTCCAGGCTACACCCCGGAAATATTTGAAGGGATTTGTAAAGCCTGAAAGCCAACCCCACACCCAGGCACAAGGCCAAGGTGGAATCCGGTACTGGGATTTTTGGAAGTTCCCCAAGTGACTTGAATGTATAGTCAGGTTAAGGACCATGGCATTAGGCAATAGAATAAAGAGCCTGTGTTGATGCTCTGACCTGCTGCAAATCTGTCCCAAGATTTTGGGACATTTGTCTTAATACTAAAGCCAATGGGGGGAAAAAGGAAAAAGGAATTGTGCCATTCTTGAAACCTGTCACATTTAAATCCTTTTGAGAATATCTCAACTATGCTACTAATGACCATTTTACTTCCATATAGTGTGAAAAATCTTCACCTGTACTTCACTGAATGATGTGTTGAAAGTCAAGCCCATAGTTATCATTTATAGATATATTTGTGTTAATTAGCCTATGGGCTCCTTTGCAAGGTGTAAATCAGAAGTCATTCATCTTTGGTAATGGAATCACTGAGATACACTGTTGACACAGTATCCCTACTGACATCAGCATGAAGGGGTCCACCGTATTTCCAGTAAGCAAGTATTGCTTAGTCATTGACTATCTCGTGACTCATCCCCCTGCACTTAGTCTGCTCTCCTGCTTTTGGACACATCTACTTTTCTTCTGTTCCCCAGAGACTCACAGCTGGAAAAAAAAAAATCCTCTCCTCCCTCATATTAAAGACTTGTGCTTCTAGTATTTTCAAGTATGATCAGGTACTCCAAAGTATGTTGGCTCATGAAAGTGTTGTACAAATGTAAACTGTCATTTGGACGATGGTATTAATCTTTCCATTATCTAATCTATATCTGTCTTTTTTCTTTCTCCCCCCCCCCTTCTTATTGGCAGCCTGATAATATTCTTAATGTTTGGCAATCTTTTTTCCCTAAATACTTCCTCTACAACTTCTTTTTTTTTTAAAGAAATAATGAATCTTTGTATTTTTAATTGACTATTTCTCTAAAACACAGGGAGAGGTAATAAGTATAGAACTTTTGATGCGATTTCTCATCTCTGTGCCCCCCTTTGTTTCTCTTTTCCATTTGTTTCCCCAAAGCTCCTTTGCACTGCTGCCTTTTCACTTCGCCTGCTCCCTTCTGCATGTGTTCTAAGTACTGGTGGTATCTGGGAGCATCAATTTAAAAGCGAAGAACAAAACACGGCTTGGTGTGAGACTTATTTTTAAAAATTTAGATCCCTACACTTTGGCAAAACAAGTTAAAATCAGAGTGAAAAATACTACACTATGGAAAAACAATGACAGATTGATCAAGATGAATCAACAACAACCATAAAGCTGTATAATGATTTGTAGAACTGTATTTGTCTCCTCATGTTTGATTCTAGTGTGTGTGTATAAATGTATCAGCATATCTGTTGTAGCTTTGGCAGTGAGGCCTATTTTCTTCAGATAAATAAAAATTCAGTTTTATATTCCAAAAGTTAATGGACAATAAAAAATGCTGAGAGAATGAGTATATATTATTCAGTGGAGCTTACTGTGTCTCAAATTTAGTAAAAGCCAAGGTATGATTTATTGCATTCATTCATAATATGTGATCAGAGCAATACTTGAATCCATAGAGAATGATGGTGTGCCAGGTGTGAAGGAATTTATGGAAGAAAAAACTGGCTTAGATAAATGCTGTCATCTGTACTGTAAGTCCCATATGCTAGGAATAATGACTTATGATCAATCATATTCTGTTAATTTTAATTATAAGCTAATATTCATCACAAAATTACTTGCCATAACGTTGTATGATTCTCCAATTCTAAATACTTTGCTGTGGCTTTGTATTATTCCTTGAACAATTAGTTCCTCCAGAATGTCTGATGACCTTTGTCGCTCTCTGTTCTCTAGGGGTTGCGGTTTACTGATTAATCCATTGGTCACTGGGTCTTCCAAGGGAAAAGAAATAAGAAAGGGAAATTTAAGAACAACTTTTTTTTTATCAATCACATGACTTACAAATCACACTATCCATTCAAATCTTAGTGTTAATCTTAGTGTCTGTTTCTGTTATGAAACTTAGTAACTCTTAAATTCATATTCTTACTGTTGTTATGGAGGAAGCACATCAACATAATACATTCTTTATTTAGCAGGTCTCATATTAAGATAACAAAAGTCTTCCATGTGCTGCTATGTACTACTTTTTTGTTGTAACAACACTTATACACTTGGGGACGATGATATGAGTTTGTCTGCTAATTTTGAAGCTAACCTACAGCTAAGACTCAGACTTTCTTGTGACTCTTATGAGTTACAGTTTGGTTTCTATGCTTGGTATACAAAGGATAAACAGCACGATGTTGCCAAGAGACATCTAGTTCTGCAACTCTGCGTGTACAATTACACCATCTGCTAAATCTACAGAAGTAAAATGATGCATTTTTGAAAACTCTTTGCGCTAAGTCAGAATTGGAGGTAGAGTGGTATCAGCTAAATTTTTATTAGTTATTTTAAAAAGGAGCCCTGAAACATCAATGGGAGACCCTTTATGATCTGCAGTCATGAGATAATGCTTCCTTACAAATCATCCAGTTATATAAATTATCAAATAAGCAGTCACATTTATCATCACATTATAACATAAAGGGTGCTGATTGGTTGGTTCAGAGATGGCTTTGCTTTTCCTGTTCAAACTGATGCAATGTGGGCTCCTCAGAAATGAACTTTCTTTATTTGTCATCATCAGGAAGTTGGCCTAGTCAGTGAGTCCACTGCATTTAGTGGATGGAATCTTTCAATGAAAAAGTCTAACCCCAAGGGTGACAAAGACAACTTCCACCAGTTTGTGCTAGGAAGGAAGACAGCATGCCCACAGACATGTGCACCCACAAATCAGACATGTCTCACTTCAGAATATTAGTCTACCTATTACCAAAGATTTCTGTAACCATAGCAAATAACTCCAGCAAATTCCCCATCATCTCGTATCTTTTCAGGGTCGGCTCTTCTGGTCACGCAGGTGTTTGAAATTGAACCAATTCTCATTTTAAAGTGCTCTATTCAGACTTTCGTACCAGGCAGTAAACTAGGTCATCCAGGCAGGTGAACTAGAAACTTGAAACCATGGAGGAAAATTCAACAAATGGTTAGAGGTGAATCTGCTTCAAGGAATTAGAATGATTTTTTAATTTTGTTAGAAGGTGGACCTTCTGGGAGAATCAAAATAATAACTATTACTGTTTAGTGAGTACTTAAGACTCCTAGCCTAGACTAAGGACTTTATATACTGTATCACATCCAGTTCAAACATAAGTCTTCCAAAGATATCATTATCTCAATCTTATCAGCACTGATGTAGGCTAAGTAACTTGCTCACAGGGACCTGATTTGCAGGAGTGTTAACTAGGACTGATTCCAAGTCTGTTTATTCGCAACACCCATGTTCTTACCAAACATGTTGTGTAAATGGCTACACCCCTCAGCCCAGGGTCTCCTAGCATGTTTCTAAAAGGGATATCATGTTTGATATCTGCCACTGACATCATAAAATTATTGTCACTACTCTGATTCATTATTTTCTAAGTCCACTGAAGTATCTGGCATGATAGTCACTGGAGCATACCAAAATAGAGATTCCTGGAATATCACAGTCATTTGAACTCATTCTCACAGAACACTGGAGAATATTGGGCAACGTTTAAAAATAACATCTCATTTCTATGTATTATAAGAGTAATACCTGAGTCCCACAGTAAATTTAGAAAATATGGACAAGAATAAAAGGTAAGATTAAAATTTCTAGATACTCATTTCCCAGGTAGTACCATTGTTAAATATACATGTTTATTTAAACATTTTAAATTTAGATTTAATTTATTTCAAAATTTGGCACCATACTACATACATGATTTTGTTTCTTATGCTCACTTTAGCATTTTTTTATGTCATGAGAAATTCTGTCAAAGTGTAAAAGTGGAATTATAGTAGAAAATATGGGTGAAAGCACCTTAACCATGGTATAGGGAGAAGCTTTTTCATCTTTTCAAAATGCAAATGTATTAAAAGACTAATTAATTTTATTACACACACAAAATAATTTTTACAAGGCATACAAAGAGTCAAAGGTAGATAGCATATACTTCAAAATGTATATAGCAAAAAGTACAATATCACTTTTCATATTCTTGTCAAAAACATATGACCTGAACCAGACCATGAAACCTCAGACGAATGCCAGTTGAAGAACACCATATAAAATAAATGGCCAGTATTCTTCAAATATACCAAGGTCTTAAAAATTAAAGAAAAGCTGAGGGTGGTTCAGATTAAAGGAGACTAAAGGCACAGGACAAATGTATTAAGTATGTGACATAGAATTAGATTCTGAATAATAAATAACTTTATAAAAATCTTTTGTGGTATAATTGGCAACATTTGAATATGGTCTATAAATTAGCTAATAGTACTTGCATCAGTGGTAATTTCCTGATTTTTATTCTTTACAGAGAGTATGCAAAAGAATATCCTTGCCTTTAAGAAATACTGGTTTATTTAGAAGTAAAGTCACATTCAACCTACAACTAAAGCTCAGAAAAAATCTATACACTTGCATTTGAGGGATTATGATCATACAGTTGTGGTTACATATTAACACTGCAGGAATCTGGATGAAAGAATACAGATACTGGATTGTTTTTTGCACTTTTCATTTTTTTATTGAATCTGATATTAAAAATAAAGTGTTGTTTTTTAAAAAGAAATACAGATAGACCTAGACTTAATGATGGTTTGACTTAAAATATTTTGGTTTTAAAATGGTGTGAAAACCATATGCATCCAGTAGAAACTATACTTTGAGTTTAGGAGTTGGATCCCCCACCCCCCCAAAAATGAACTAATCTTGTCTTGGGTGCTGGACAGTGGCAGTGACTACAGCTCAATGATCAGAAGGAGAAATGACCAACACTCTCCAGTGTGCTGTGAGACTGAGCTACAGTAGGATATTCCAGAAATTACATGTTGCCAATTCATTTTTTACTTACCATATTCTCAGCTGATGATTATCAGGACATAACTCCATCATAAGTAATTCAAGGACCATTAGTCCTTGGGAAATGTTAGTGTTAGTTTAAAGAAACAAACAAACATGGTTCTCATTGCTTCATCAATAAGATTACTAATGGTTAGATCATTGACTCCCATAATTAAGGTCTAAGGCTAAATTCTAATGCTTTAAACATAAGAACCTTGCCATTTAAAGTACCTTCTGGTCCACAAAGCAGTGATAAAAGGCTATCAAATATATATTACATAGCACCTTTGCAGAAATGATATTTTGTACAGATCAATATAAACAGGAGTTTTTACCTGAATTTACTTTTTTACTTCTGTTGCTGGGAGATGGAGAACTTTCTGGAATGGTTCCAGGTAAACTTCCCATCAGGGCTTGCGGCTCCAGACACTCTGAATTGTCCACAGTGTCCTGGGGAGGTTCCCCTTGCGTCTCAGGGCTGCATTCTGCCCTTGCAGGTGCCGCCCTGATATCAGCCTGTGAAAAGCGACCAGCTGGGTGAAAATCCAGATTTTCTGTGGGAATGAAAACAGAGTGCAGGGTCTGCCTTGTAAGCAGTTAGCAGCTGGTGACTGTGGTAGGCTGGAGAGCGCCCGGAAGCCTGCAGCCGTTACATGGTACGGCAGACCTACCTAGTAGGTGTGAAAAAGTCAACATTCTCCAGGTAGCAAGACTGTCCTGACTTTTCCAGGTGCCCCCAGTGTTAGAAAAGAGGAAAAGGTGGTGTGAAGGTGGAAACAGGGAAGAACTTGAAGATGCTTCGGCACTGGAGTTAGAGATGGAGAAACGCGCCAAGAGCTAAGGAGTATGAAGCACACAGCTCTAGAGTTGGGAAAGGGCAGGAAAGGGTTCACACCTCTGCGTCTCTGTTCTGGGTTTGAATATTTTGCATTTCTGACTTCCAGCAGACATCTGTGTTGTTTTAAACCCCTGAGTTATTGTTAATTTTTAGAAGTAGGAGTAGGAAACTAACATAGTTCTACTAATTCCTATTAGTGTCTAATAGGTATCAGTCAGATACAAGCTACTATCTTGAGATTTCTAGAGGATACCAACATATGCAAGCTCATGGGCATCGAACATAAAAGTAGAGGTATTATTTCTTTTTTTTTTTCTGTCTTTTGAGATAGGCTCTTGCATGCAGTTCAGGCTGGCCTTGAGCTCAATTTGTAGCCCAGGCTGGTCTTGAACTCACAATGATACTCCTGCCTCAGCCTCTGGGTACTACTATATAAGAAGTTCTTTCAAAAATGAAAATATATTGATTTTGCAAATTGAAACTGTAATATAGATTCACTACAAAAGTAATTTAAAAATATAGATGGAACCTGTGATAGTCACTATAGTAGTGAGTTATTCAGTGAAACATTAACATAGGTGTTGCCATGAAGGTGTTTTGTATATGTGCATGATATTTACAATCAATTGACTTTAAGTGTAAGAGATTGGCTTTGATCATTTGACTCGTTCTCATTCAATCAATAGAAAGGCTTCAAGGATAGACCTGAGGTTCTCCTGTGGAAGAAGATATTCTTCCTGAACTCCAGCCTACTCTTTCTGATCACACGTGCAGTTCTATGGATTTTGGACTTCCCTGGCCAGCCTCATGATTGCACAAGTCATTTCACTGCAATACATTAATCTCTCCATCCATCCATCCATCCATCCATCCATAAATCTATGCATCTGTCCTCCTGGATGTGTTCCTCTGGTAGAATCCTAACTGGCACAGAAACATAGGTAATAATAAGTACCACTACTTAGATGGAAGCACCATCAACATCTTAGTTATCACCTCCTACATGTATTCTCTCATAAAATAACATTTAAAAATAAATTGAAATTGGCAAGAAGTCCATGGAAAGATGTTCAATATCATTAGTTACTAGGTAAATAGAAATCAAAATCATGAGATGCTTCACAGGCACTAGGATGATGATAATGAAAAAAACGCACCCAATAACAAGTGTTGGTGAGGGTGTGGAGAAACTGGAATCCACACGAACCATTGCTATGGGAATGCAAGATGGTGCAGCTACTTTGGAAAATAATTTTAGGGTTTTCTAAAACTTTAACCATAGTAACCATGTGATTTAGAAATTCAGTCCCAGGTGTACACCAAACAAAATGAAATCGTGTGTTCAGCCCAAAGCTTGAACATGAAAATTCATAATTCATAACATTCAAAAAGTGGAAACAACTGAAATGTCCATTCATTAATGAGTAGATAAATAAAATGTGGTATGGTCATACAAAGGCATATTATTTGAAAATAAAAAATTAATGATACATGTACAACATAGACAACTATGACAGGTGAGAGAAGCCAGTTACAAAGACCATTCATACTCACAGTGGGCAAATTTATAGAAAAAGCCAATAGATTTAGTAACTGAGTGAGTCTAAGGGAGGGGTGAATTGATGAAAATAATGATTGCTTATTTCTTTTAGAGGGAACAAAAATGTTCTAAAATTAGACTGAGATAGTGGTTGTCAATCATATGTTTTAAACAGTTGAATTGTATGGTATATGAATTATATTTCAGTTAGGCTGTTTAAAAAAATAAAATAGCTCAGATCATGATACTGCACCTGGTAATACTTCTATCCCCACTAATAATATATTAGAGACAATTACCTATTGTATCATATTTAGGTCTGTCTCATTCTGTCTAATGTTGAGGAGTAGATAATAATTTCATTGTTGTTAATTTTGTAACCCTACTACAATTTATTTAACCCACTATTAAGTTATTTCTAACTTTTCAAAATACTGTAAACATTCCTAAGATAATAATACTTGTGCATATATTTCCTTGTGAATTTATCTATTGGTTTCATGGGAAGAATTTCTAGATGTAGGTAGATATGCTGGTTCAAAGGCTATGCACACTTTCTAAAATACTCTATGTATTCTCACAGGGCCCTGCATAAATACTGTATCATTTTTAGAAATTCCACATTCTCTCTTTAAGGGTGTTTGTTCTTGCAGACCACAGTTGCATTGCTTATAAAGCTAGCCTGTGACATAGTACATCACTGATAACCAAGTACTGGCCCATGTGAAACTTTTTTGTAGTTCCCAACAAAAGAAGATAAACAAAAATTTAATGAGTTTCTCCAACTTGATTCAATGTGTAGCATTGTCACTTATTCGGAGGATAAGTATATTTATCCTCCAAATAAATATTTAGTTAAATAAGTATTTAGTTAAATATATAAATATTTAAATATTAACCTTTTCATATCCCTCTACCATGTCCCTCTCTCCTAGGGTTGGTCCTTCTTTCACTCATGTGTTGTAGTTTTCCCACCTCATTTCAATGGATGCAATCAACTTTTCCTCCACTTAAGACATATACACCTGAGGAAGCTTCCTCAGTACCACAGAAGAGATAAGAATATAAGCATTTCCTTGCACATTACCTCCAGCCTCACACTCTTTGCCACCCAGTTTTGCTGTCCTGGGATACAAGTTTCCTGTAGGCAAGGAGAAAGGGCTTTCTAGACAAAGGGACAGGCAAGTGTAAGAAACCGTGTTATGTGCCAGGAACTTGAACGATTCCAGTGTTGGGGAAACAGATTGAGACAGAGGTGAGAAAAGGAAGTCTTTTCTTACAAGGAAAGGAGATACATTAATTATTTTGAATTCAACAGGAATTTTGTTTCTTTGAGGAATTTTTACCCTCAAAAGTGAAATAAAATCATCATGTATGTTTTCAAGAAAGATTATTTGTGGATTAGTGCAAACTATGGGAGTAGAAGGAAGAAAAAAAGAACAGAACAGTGTCAACCAGGGGGATTATCGTCACTACCTCACATGAAGTAGGACCCTGGCTGTGAGAACAAGGGAAGGAGGAAGTTCCTGAAATATTGAGAAGAAACATAAAGGACCACCCAGAGATTCAGTTGGAGGAGTAAAGTTCCCTTCTGGCTTTTAATTGTGACTCTAAAAATTGACAGAGAACAAGAAACTCTTAAAAATTGTACACACTTGCAAAAATATAAGCATGCTTGGCCACTTGCTGGAATTATGTTCCACTGACAGGAAAGCCAACTTCAAAATTTGAAGTTCCTTGGAGGCCAAGTAGAAATCACAGTGGATAGGGTGCAGGTCATGCTCAAGACCTCATCATTTGATTAGGGCTTCTTATATGTTCCTGGGGAGATCTACAGAGCTCCTTATTGTGTTTACAAAAAATGATCACTGCACTAAACCTACATTGTTCTGTGGGGTAATTAGATCTATGGCTCATAATGACACAGAAAATACGCCAACCAAACAAAAATTCAATAGATCTCAAATATGTCAGCACACGGAGAAAGCCTGAAAGCAGCGATGCTCTTTTCTGTATCTTCACTTTTCTTCATAGACATCGCTGCCCCAGCAGTCCTTGCAGAGTAAGCAAGCTCAGAAAAAAGTCTTTACATACACCATAGCTCATGTCACATACAATACATGATGTGTGTATGTGTATATATAATCAAGCAAAAAGAGAGCCTGTCTGATGTTTTTTATTTGAAGGGCTCACAGTTCACGATGAAAATAAAGTGCAGGGTATGTTAAGCATTCTTTGCCTTGGTCTCAAACTATTAAAATCCAGTGTGTAGGGTGTTAGTAAGCATTTTCACAAGTTCGTTTTGTTTTGCAGATTCATCATTTTTGGAGACAGTAGAGCAGTGAGTTCCGGATAGGAACTAATTCTGTCATTTAACATTTCCAAGTGGAGATCCTGAAAAATGTCATCGCTTTAATAACAGCAGCAGCAGCAATAACAACAAAATGCTCACGCTGAAACTGAGGGCAAAATTGAGTGTTTTCAGTGGGTGATTTTTCACAAAGACTTTCCACAAGTGGAAATGGAATGGATTTAAACACTACAACTTTGAATGACCTCACAATTACTTCATCAAGTGCTGCTATGTAGTCCCTTGAATCCAGGTCTTAGCAAGGAGCTCTGCCCCTTGTGCTGAGTGATAGTGTGCTGTTAGCGACAAAACACACTGTTTTAGCATCAAGTAACATAGCAGCCTTAGCGGCAGAAATTTAGGGCTCTTCATTTCTGAAAAATAAAACAACCTCTCAACTATCTTATCAATGTACAGCACATTCTGGGAATTTAAACTCAATTTCATAATTTAGATTTGAGAGTAGACACAGTTCAAAGACCAGAGATGTTGCCAGTTTAATTAAATCTATGCCACTCAGAGATATAACCAACCATGTTTTTTGTTCCATAGATACAGGCAGAGCTTGCATGCTCATACCAAAAAGAAGTCTACCTGCACTATGTGAGAAAGGGTACTGAGGGTGGGGTGAGGAAATAGGTGGGCAATTTTATTTTTTCCTTGAGATGATACTGTGAAAATACAAATCCAATGTATTTCTACATTTGCTATCAATTTTACTTTGAACTTCAGTGCTCTAAACATAACCTGTTTTTCAATTTTAGACAATTAAATTATGAACTCTAAGGTAACAGTCATGCATAAAAATTATCAGCATTTTCAGAAGAGGCATTGCTTTTAACTATAGACAGGTGTTCCTTGTTTGTTTTTTGAGAATTTTTGGCAAAAATTTTTGGTCTAGATGTACTATGTATGTTCTACAGCTTTTGGAAAACATTTGCCAAACAGCTTGGAGGGAATAATTTGTTGAGGCTCCCCAGAGCTGCAAGCTTCTTAAATCAAATTATTAGCAGATGTATTGTATAAATATATTTGTCTATCAACATATAGGGAGATTTTCATTCTTTAAAATTTGATTTTTTTGCAGTTCACTTCTAGCACATGCAATGAAAAATCGCAACTCTAAAATCGCTCAGTGATAACTGTTTAAAAAGCTAAACATTAAAAAGTAATTTAGTCCTTCACACAGACAATAAGTAAAAATTTTCTTATTAAAGAAAAACTGGGAACAATGTTTGGAGGCCACCTATTGCAACTGAACCTTCCCCCATTTAAAATAGGCAAGGAAATTTGAGTTATTTATACAAAAGCACAGCATTTCTCCAAGTAGGAACGTTTCCTGGGCTTTTCTTATTATTATACATTATTTTATTGTAGTGTTGTCTTGCCACTTTAGACTAAGGCGAAGATGAAGAGCAATTCTGTGGACAATTCTCAAGTTTAATTCAGAATATTTTAAAGTTGTGCCACTAAGAAACATAAATATTTCATCCCGGCAAACACGTTCATCTTATTTTAAGGGCATTGCTGAACTCTAAGCCCTATGCACTTATGAGAGTAGTGGAAGCATTTCTATTCTGATAGCTATAGAGTGCTTAATTAATTATAATCATACCCTTCCCAGATCAGATTTCCAAAGTCAAGTGCTTTGGGCCACAGAAAGAGAAGGTACACTCATGGGTCAACTTTGAGTCTATTTCATGTTATTTTAATATTGAATTTCCTCCTTGTAGATTGTCATGAGTCTAGTTATGCTGCTAGGAGACTAAAGCACTAAGGAATCTGGGGAACTGGGAGGGTGGGGGGAGGCGATGCAGTTACTCCAGAAATACTCACGAGTGCCTGTCTGCAGGAAGCAATACAATGAACACTAAAGATACGAGAGAAAAAGGAGTGTCTGTCCTCAAGGAGGTGACAGTTCGAATGGGAGGCAAATCTGGAAACAAATAAATATAGTAAAATGGCTTGCAATCTGATAGGAGAATGCATCGGATCAGCCCTCTCAGAAGAGTTTAGGGAACAGCCTCTGTGAGTCGTGTGGCCTTGGAAAAGAGGAAAAAAGTCTGAAAGGAGAGAGAACAGCAGCTGAGAAGCATGGAGACAGAACTGGAACCGGCCTCGGGAAGAAGCAGTCAGGTCTGTTAGAATGTGCTTGTGCGGAGAGACGAAATGGGAGAGGTTGGCAGGAGTCGGAACAGCTGAGAACGGCACGTTAGGGAATTAGGGCTTTCTCTGATAATAGGCAATAAATAATAATCACTGCAATAACTTATATTAAGCCCTTGTTCTGTGACAGGCATGGGTAGGAACACCTTGTGCAAACTAAATTAATGCGATCCTCACGACAGCTCTATGAAGTAAGCAGTGCTATTATCTTTATTTTACAGATGAGGAAACTGGTGCACAGAGAGGTTAGAGAATGTGACCAAGGCCACACAATTAATAAGTAATGAGTCCAGAAATTAAACTCCAGTTGCTATATTCTCAGCCACCGGTTTTGTGCCCCTCTCATGCGTTGGTGACTTTTTTTCCAGCACAAGGCTGATACGTTTGATTTTATTTTAGAGAAGTCACTCTGGAGGGCGTGTGAAAGATTAGACTGGGGTGGAAATGGATAAAGAACTCAGGAGAAGGGAGAAGGGAGTGGGAGGGTGGGGTTGTAGCTCAATGGCACAGAGCACCCTAGTGTGGGCCAGGACCTCAGTTTGATCCCCAGGACTAAAGAAAATCCAAGCGTGCTGATGGTTATCGATCTTACCCAGAACATTCCAGAAGAAACCAAGGAGTCCTCCCAGGCTTTTGGAAAGGCCTTGACCTAGAGGGACTTTAGCATACACACTCCAGGGGCCGCGTTTCAGCACTCTCTTCTGCTTCATACAGCAAAACCATTTTTAGTAATAGTCATGAGATCGAACCAATGATCATGGCCAGGAAAGAAACCCCAAAGAGTGGAAAATTTCTTCTACTGAAGTCTCACATGAAATCATGCCCAAAATAAATGAATAAAGATAAGACAAAAAAATTTTTTTTATGTAGGAAAAGAATATCAGGGTAACACTGTTAAGTTACATAAATCTGTTTTTGGAAAAAGGGAGAAAAATATTCTTACATATTAGTGGGGAACAATAATCATAATAACAAAGAAGATGGCACGTGTTCCTGAGAAGGCCATGAATCTGCCAAGGAAAAGGGGTTTAAACAAACACCCACCAAGAAATAGAGGAGGGACCAAGGAGTTGCTTTGGATGTCGGGACTGAAGGATGCTTTTGGCGCTCAGCAGCCTAACCGAGGTTGGGCCCAGGGACGGCATCCTAGAAAGAGGGAGCAGCACAGGGAAGGGCACGGGGTGTGAGGAAACCTGGAGGCACCAAGCACTGCAAGTCATTTGGCCTGGCAGCTGAAAGAGTCCATGAGGAAGAGGCACTGGCACTAGAGAAAGGACGGGACCACACTGCACAGGGTTTCCTACACCGCAGGGAATTTCTTGGGAAGACAGGTGGCAGTGTGGGGGGTAGATGACTGGGTGGGTGGTGAGGCTGAGACACCAGGTAAGGGGGCTAAATGCAGACAGAGGCAGTTTGGGGGTCAAGAGCAGGGCGCGGTGTGAAGTGGGTGGGCAGGTGGGTGGAGGCCTCCTCCAGAGCACCAGACACTGAGCCTGGAGGCTCAACCTTTAAAAGATTTGGGTTTTTCGTTAAACGTACTCCAAGAGGCTGCCAGATGCACCTCAGCTGTGCAGGTGCTGTGCCTGGAGTGTAGTAATGTCCCACACAGTGCCTGCTGAGACAAAGCCTCAGCCTTTAACCCAGTGACTCTCAGGGGCCCTTCTGGAAAGGTGGCCCTAAACCCCAGTGTGCCAGGGAAATGTATGAACCATATTCCCTTTCCCCTTTTTTTTTAAAAAAAAACAGTCTTGAAGATTGAACCCAGGGTCTTTGCATTGAGCTACATCCCCAGCCCTTTTTATTTTTTATTTTGAGATGGAATCTGGCTGAGTTGTCCAGGCTAGTCTTGAACTTGTTATCCTCCTGTGCTGGCCCCCCAGAGTGCTGTGATTACAGGATGCACCATCATGCCTGGCTCCCTTCCAGTATGACTGTAAATTAGAGGGTCACCCTATGTTTGGGTAATGCCTCCTAAGGAATGAATCCTTAGCTCTGTCTATGGGATCTTCAAGGAAGAAAGGATGGGAAGGAATATGGGGCTTATTTCTATCACAAGCAACTCTCCCCCGCCCCAGCCCCTCCAGAAGAATCCCCTTCACATTTCCAGACTTACAGCGGACACACTTTGCGGGGAAAGTGGAAAGAGTTTTGGCATGAGACTTGAAAACTAGATTCAGTCCAGTTCCACTGTCAAATAAGCTGTGCAACTTGGGACAAATCTTCCACCTCTCCGGCCTCCCTCTCCATGGAGCGAGAGGATGCGGCCAGGTGGTTCCGGAAGGCGCTCCTGGCTCTAAATGCCAAAGGGCCAGTTTCCCAGGAGCCCACACTCCAGGTCCGCCTCCAGGCGCTTCTGCCTCCCGGGATCATCGCACCGTCTTCAGTCCTGTGCAGAACGCGCAGCTCCTCTCGCTCTTTCTGCCCCCGCCCCGGGGCTGTGCCCAGCCTTGGCAGGCTCTTTAAACACCGAAAGCTCTCAAAACTGACCTCACATTCCTTGCTGTTTCTAGGGGAGGGTTATGCACATACAGATAACTGCACACTGGCAGAGTAAAGTTGCTCCCGCTTCGCTCACCCCGCGACCCACCCACGAGGAGAACTTCGCGCTTGGGCAGACCCAGCGCCAGCCCACTCTAGCAGCTCCCAAGCACGGGCAGGGTGAGGCTTCCCGCGCAAAAGGTTTCTGTCTCTGTGTAATCTTGCTCTAGACGTTTTACCTTACATTCATCTTCCCAACCCCTCCTGGGCGTGGGCGCGCGTCTCCGGTCCTCTGCGCCCTGGGAAGGTCCGCAGCCCATGCCGCGCTCCCCTCCTTGCGCTCGGCGTTGGGCACCTCCTGCACCTCCCGAAGGCGAAGGCGCTCGGCATCTGGGCGGTTGCCTGGAACTGTTGCCATAATAAACTACGTCATGGGGACCTGGGATCCGCCGGCCGTGGGGCTTTTGTAATGGAAAACTGGAGCACCAGGCGGTCTGAATCACAGCGTGGATATAGGTGTATCCAGAGCGAGAGAAGGGCAGGGCCTGCTGTCTGGTAGAGTTAGTTTTTAAAATACTGAAGTCCAGGTATCCTGCGGCGACCTTCTGTGCATTTATTTTTCTCTGCAAGGCACAGTGGGACACGCCTCCAACCTGGTGCCTCGTCCACGCGCTCGAGCTGTTTTCAGTCGCTAAGGGCCTGGGGTAGACTGATCGCGTAGAAAGACAGCTGCGCGTGGCCGCTCACAGCAGACCCGGCTTGAGGGGAGGCGGCCAGAACCGCGCCAGAAGGCAGTGTCACAGGGGACCTCAGAAGAGATCGTCACACAAACAGAAACCCAAACGGGGAGGAAAACCAGACTCTCGGGACCATAAACAGTTCTATAGCTGCCAAATGGGCCACGCAAATCATTTTTTTATGGAAGGTGCGTTTTATGAGCTGTTAATGCTGTTAGGAGAGAGCATGCGCGTGTGTACTTCTCGCAGAGAAGTACATAAAAACGGAGGAACCCATCAAAAAAAGACCGGCTAGGAAGACTGTTCAAATGAGCAACAAGTTTACCTTTGCTGGATTTCTTTTTACCTTATTTTTCAGTTGTTTAGAAGGAGGTAGCTGAACGAGATTTTAGAGATGTACGGTACCATTCATTTAACAGGGTGCAAACTCAGGCTCTGAGAAGTTATCTTTCCGGAGATTACAGGGAGGTAGTCATTGAGGAAGGGGTGAGGAGGACTCAGGTGGCCTGACTCTGTTTCTCTATAGATCCAGACAAGAAAATACAACTAAGGATTCTTGGAAGTGCAAAAGTTCTGGATCCTGCCAAGGAACGAGTAGCTCTGCTATAAGAACCTGATCGTTTACTTTATAGCGCTGAAACGCATCCCACTCTCTTCCTCCTAGTGCTCTGGAAAGACTTTGGTCAACTTTCCTTATACTACAATTAAGGAAGAAGAGGTGCAGCACAAGGCAAAGTATAATTACGGGACAGCAAACGTTAAGATTTATGAGTGAAAAGTTGAAACAAAGCTGAAATGGTGTTTGGGGACATCTTTGACAGTATTGATTCATGGGTGCAATAAGTCACATTAAATGTTTCAACTGGAATGGATAAAGCAATAACCACTGTTGAGATCATATCACCTTGTCTGTAGATTAGTTGTGATTGTACTATTTTTTATGCTAATTGGTGTCTGTTTGTCAATATGTTTTTGTACTTGTATTTTTTTAAAATAAAAAAAATGTTTCAACTGGAAACTGGAAAATTCTCAACTAGAATAATCCAATACAAAGGGTAGTGATAAAATGTTCCCAGGAAAGCTTAACATGTGTTTGTAGAGCTGTAAGAGTGAAATATTGCACATCACTTTTTTCTTTTAAGGTTAGCTGAATAGAGATTCGCAGAGAATGAAGTCTGCTGAAATGTGTTCCACAGGTATCTTTCGGAGCTTTCTAGGACATCATCCAAAGCTTTCGCTATCATGAAAATGCTCCATGTCTATGGCATGCAGGGACAGCTCCTACTGGATCACTCATGAGAGTGGACTACAAGGAATTTTTTGATCCAAAAATTTATCATTAATGTGATTATATTGAAAGCAAAGGTAATAAATGTAACTACATCCTGAGTAGCAAAGGTGTAAACCCCTGTGAATATATCAAAAGGCAGAATGTGAAAAAAAAAGAAGGGAAGGAAGGAGAAAAGAATGAGGAGGAAAATGAAGAGGAGTCTGTTCGTTAATTAAATATAGAGGAAAAGAAACACTGGCCCCAACATGGAATCTTTGCTTTGCGAAGATCTTTATGCCAAAAAATTACAATTAGGAGCCATGATACTAAACCACCTCTGTGTCCCTACAGCGTGGGTGCATTGATGTATCAGGCGTGTTGGTCACATGAGGTGAGGGGTTTTCAAACTCCACATGGAAAGCTTTCAGATTCAGTTTAGACAGATTTTTGAGGAAGTAGAAAAACCATGCAAAGAAATTGGTTCTGATCCCATCCTCAATTCACTGACTTTATTCTTTCTATGAATAGACATTCGTCTTTTTCATAACATTCTCCTTAGGAATAGAAAAACTATGTTTTCATTCCCAAGCATCCCCATTGACTAATTCTTCTGGTGATATTAACATCTTGAGGGTTTGCTAAAGATGAGGTAAATTAGAAAGCTGATGGCCATGCTGTTATTTCTACTGTCAGTCCATTAATAAAGCAAGGATTTGACTTGAAAACTGTGACCCATGGTCCAATCTGGCCTCCCGCCTGCCTTTATGTCACACGGGAGCTGAGAATGGATATCATGCTTTTAAATGGTTGAGAAAGACAAAAGAGGGATATTACTTAATGATTTGTAAAAGTTCCGTGAAATTCAAATTTCATTGGCTGTAAATAAAGTTTTACTGGAACACAGACCCTCTGATTTGTTTATGTATTAACTCCAATTGCTCTTGCGCCACCACAGACAGAATTGAGTAGCTCTGACCAAGATCATATGGCCTTCAGAGCTTAAAATATTTATTATTTACCTTTCACTGAAAACATTTGTGGAGCGCTGATTTTAAATGATCAAGTAATTCCAAGAAGGGTGTTAAACCCCTGCATGGGACCCAAACCACCTGAAAGAGTTTGTGCAGTTTCCAGAGGGGAAAGAGACTTCCTAAGAATAGCTGCCCCATGCTGGGATTTATCTCATTAAGTAGCAGACCTCCCAGGCCTATAAAGCATTTTAAGTGGCTTCATCCAGCTGCTCAAACCCGCCCCTGCTTCGCTGGAGCACCCTGCGCTACAGGAGGGCTGCAGGCAGTGGGACAAAGGCTCACTGTGCTGTTCCCTGTTTTGCATCAGAGACAAGCACAGGGGACATTGTAGCTTCCGAAAAAAGAAGAAAAAGCACCAGATTGTAAGATGCGGGTGGCATTTCGAGTATCATCTTAAATTCAAAGACATGATTTTAAAGTCCCACGTTGTTCCAGTTCTTTGTGTGTCTTTGTTAGACATTTCAACTCAATCATTGTATGTTTGGATCCCCCTGTCCAATCATTCAAACCTTGTTTTCCTGGGTCTGAAGTTTCTACGTGGAGTGGAGCAATCCACTCCACCAAGTGTATTTAAAAAGCTCATGAATCTGTCTTTGAACAGTGGTAAGACCAAGAAAACTTAAGAAAAAACGATACCAGCATACTGTCACAAAAACATACATCCAGCAACAACACATGCACATAATCAAGATTTTCACAAAGTGTGTGTCATTGCTTACAATAACACCAGCAACAAATTAATGGAGTTAACCCAAAATACAGAGTGTGAGAATATTTCAGATATCCCTTTAAGGGACTTGGTATGATGGATTCCTGCAGAGAACAACTAGAAATAACTAAGAAAGCCCATGAACAGGAGAACAATTGTTCCCTGAACCTTGGCAATAGGCCAACAATCATCATGTTTGCTCCCTCAACCCAAACTGGGTAAATACAGAGAGAAAACACCAATATCTAGGGTAATCACTCAGAGAAAGGCAGCTTAACTGTACATTTAGCTATAAAAATCTCATAGAATTATAAGACTTCTGTTGACATCAACTCTTAAGAATTTGTTCTGAACTGTATTGAGATATTATATAGGTTGAAGAGTGTGCTGAGAGCTTAATGGGGATGTGTAAAAAGAGAAACAATCTTGCTGAATGGCAATTGGAAAGGCAAGCTTGCTTTTTAGAAAACTGTAACAACTCTTAATGTTGCATATGGCAATTTTCACACACTGATATTGGCACAATTAAAGAAAAGTAATATTTAAATGATTTTCATTGCCTCCAGTTTCACCAGGACATGGGCACAAAGCATTGAGGGAGACTTTTCGAATTAGTGGTGTGATTTTTTTTCCTTGCTTGCCTTGAACATATTGTTTGACGCTCCAGGGGAGTTTGGCTGCCGGAAGAACTGAAAAAAATGAGAACAAAGTTTCTCTAAGAGACTTTTTTTTTTATTTCCTCTGCTGGAATGTGCTGGAAAGAATGCTGGGCCAGCTGGGGAGGTTCTGGTCGCAGTCCTGCTGCGACCAGCCACAAGTAAGTCAGCAGGTCCCTGGGGGATGGCCCCTGGCTCTCAGAGGAGGAGGCTGGGCAGGGAGAGGCTGCATCTATTTCTGAAAGTGAGGCCTTATCACATCTGTTCTGGAATCATCTCTGCCACTATTATAAATGCAGATTTCTAGCAGAGTCAACAGATGTTCCAGGATGGGTGCTGCAGAATCTGTAGCTTATGTGTCTTTATTTTGCAGCTCTGGGTGTTAAATCCAGAGCCCCTCCATGCTGGGCAAGTGATCTACCTCTTAGATATACTCCCAACTCTTTTTATTTATTTTGAGACACAATCTATCCAAGTTGCCCAGGCTGTCCTTGAACTCATGATCCTCCTGCCTCTGTTAGCTGATTAGCTGGGCCAGGACCAGGCTGAGGCATGTACCACTGTGCCTGGCTTGGCTTTTGAACAGTACTTGTTACTTATTTATTTAAATTCATGAACTTGCTTAGGTCTCAATTCCATACCAACCTAGATCAATTTTTGACCCATGGTAACTTCAGAGCCACCTTTTCGCTATTATGTTAGCAAGTGGACTCTTCATGATCACAGCTGAGCAAAGAGCATAGCAGCCAGGCCAGCACTGAGGGACCAACAGTGAAAAAATATCATTCATTCTTTATTTTTATTTCTTACATTGGATTCTCCTTGGAAATGGAATGTGCTTATGCAGCACTCTAGCTCAGCTTTGCAATGGCCCAAGTGGCTGCTGCTGGCTGGCTGGCTCATAGAGGTGGCTTGGTACCTCGAATACTTTCAAGTGCTTGTGCAGAGTGACCCTGTGGATCAAGAGAAGTCTGTGCTATAGGCCTAGGATATGGTTACTCCAAGTGCCTTTAAGTCCTCCTTACCTGGCAGGACTCCTGGTAGCGTGCAGCAGGGGATAACCTTGGGTCCCATGACAAAACTCTTCCTTTTTTCCCCAAATGTATTTCACCTTGCTAACAGGTGGTGTGAGTGGTGCTACTCAGCCATGGTGTGTTACAGCCTCGTTGTGGAAGAGAGCATTCCTCCCCCAACGGGTTTTACAGTGAACAGTACCTGTGGTGCCTTTCAGCACAGAGTCTCTGAAGACTTAAAAGGAGTAATTGAAAAAGTATCCATAGTAGGCAGGTCTGAAACTTTCCCGCTGAGTTTATTCTTGTTCCCCTCCATCCTGGCAGACTAGTAATTAGACTGAGTATCTACCCGATAAGTACTGAAAGGGCAACATTGACAGATATTTGCTGTGATATTAGCAAGATATTTGCCTAGCAGAGAGAATCCTTGTTACAAAGGTACTGCGCAATGTGTTAAGATTGTGCTTTCAAATGTTCAGAGCCAGTGTAATAGGTATTACCCCAAATTGCACGACAGAAACATTTAAGCTGTTATTTTCTTACATTTTTGGCTTGGGTGGCAGCAACAATTTCAGAATTCTTTTATCTTCCATTCTATCAGAAAATAGGTACAAAGTGGTTCTAGTTGTCAAAAGAGGTAAAAAGAGGCTTCTCACCTGACCCCTTTCCTCAATCTGCTATATACAAAGGAACAGAAGGCAAAACAGAAAAATGATCTCAATTGTATAACTATCATAAATTTACACATGAATTTATCATGAATTTACACATAAATTTATCATGAATTTCCTTTAAGAAATTCAGCAAAGAGATGCTTCCCAAATTGCCCTATCTCCTAATGCAGTGCTGTACAGAGAGAAGGACTTCTGTTTCCGTCCAGGTGGAGGAATGAATACTAGATTTACTCTCTCACTGAAAAGCAGTTAGCAGACAAAGTATGTGGTGGTTGAGATGTTGGCCATCAGGCAATGGAGGACAGTGATCCTGAGAGAGGGACAGCTACTAGTGCAGATTCTGTGATTTCCCCAGCTAACTGCACTGAGTTTTCTAGGTGATGATGCAGAGGCAGAAATCCCAGCAGAGCCCTGTGGGCATCCGAATTGAGAAGAAAGATCTGGGAGTCCAGGAATAAAGAAGGTGGCTAGTGTTTGCAGGGCTAAGGGACTCGGAGGTAGAAGAGAAGATCCCGAAGCATTGCAGAGGATCCCATTGAGCATTTAGCAGAGTACCACAAGAGAAAGCTAGTTACAGCTGGAGAAAGAACCACCCTAAAGGACAAGAGGGAAAGGGACTCAGAGTTCTCCATGTGCTTCTCACCAGCCAGACGAGCAAAACTCCTGGGCATAGATTAAAGAGCTCAGTAGTGGGGAAGGTTAGCCCTGCACCAAACAGTGCTATGGTCCTACATCACGCTTCACAAAAGCAAGGCCAGGCAACGAACTACATCCCCCAAACAAAGGTCAGGAATATTTATAGGAACACAAAATTTCCGGGCACCCACTGAGTCTAACATTGAATAAGAAACTTATCAGGTATGCAAAGAAGCAAGAAAATATGACCCACAATTAGGACAAAAGATTGATTAAAAGTGACTTAGAACCTACACAGATATTAGAATGAGCAGACAAGGACATTGAAACTTAATAATAACATGACTTATTATGAGTGTATTCCATATGCTACAAGAGTTAGAGGAAAGAATAGACATGCTAAGAGACCATTTAAACTGAATTTTTGGAGATGAAAAGTGCAATGTAGGAGAGTAAAAAAATACTGAATGGGATTAATGTTCAACTAGACAGCATAGAGAAAAAGATTAGTGAACTAGAAGAGATAATAAAAGAAAATATCCCAAATGAAATATTCAGAGAAAAAGGACTGACACAAAACATGAACCTCCTATCAACAAACTGAAAGACAACTTCACATCTACTGTGGTGTGAGTGGAGTCTCCAAAAGAGAGGAGAGAAAGAGGGGAAGCAGGGATAAGGAAAAATATTTTTTTTAAATTCTAGCTGAAAAAAACTCAAATATTTGAAATAAAAATCAAATCATTCTAAATAACCCCACAAATCTAAGAAGCAATCAAATCCTGAATTAAGAATCTCTGTGGCTGGATTCTTTTCTCAATTCTTTGGGAAATTAAAATACTCACATGCATCATGTCAACATCCTTGGAGTTATTGAGAGTGTATTAGTTTTCTACATCTGTGTAACAATTTCTACACAAGTTATGGCTTTTAAAAAACACATGCATTTATGATTTCACAGGGACTATAGGTTAGCAGTCCAGGTCATAGCTGAGTTTTCTGCTCAGGATCCTGGACTCATGGCTGGGGTATCATCTGGGATTTGGCATCTTCTTCTAGACTCCTGTGGTTATAGGTCGATTTCATTTCTCTGTAGCAGAAGAATGCATGGCAGCTGGATTCTTCAAGGCAGTAGAGAAGAATCTGAAGCTGCTTCTGCCTCTGCCTTCTAGAATCCCCGTTGAAGTCCTCACCTGATTAAGCCAGGCCTTCCAGGAAATACTCCCTTTGATTAATTTGAAATTAGCTGGTGTGAAATCCTCTATCTGCAGAATACCTTCCCTTTCCATGCCTGTGTCATCTCTTCATATTTTCAGACTTCACTCACCTTCAAATGGATTATCCGAGGGTTTGTACCAGGGGCCTGAGATTTTAGATGCCACTTTATAACTCTGCCTGCCATGGGGCAGAAAAGAGTGAGGGCAGGGAACAGATATTACTTGTCGGTATTTGTCAACAGTCTCTTCTACATGGCTATTGTTCTTGGCTTCAAACAATGAGCTTTGATTGATTTTATGTTACTTTCTTCCTGGAGACCATTCATAAAGTCCTGAATAACCATAAAAACAATTATTGGAATGCTAACAGCTAGTGATAACAGATGCATAGCACTTTCCAAATGCTGTGCAGATAATGTCCTACCACATTAGCACTTTACAACAAGTGTGTGAGGCAGGTATTATTATATTCATTTTGTGAGTGAAGATCTGGCAGCTCACAATTCTTAAGTAATTTGCCTCACGGAGGCCAGGAAGAAGGGGGAGGGGCTGGGTAAGAGTCAGTCTTCAAGGACATGCCTCTGGTGACATTCTTAATCCAAGTAGGCCCCCCAGGTCCTAAAGTTTCCAGTAGCTCCTAATAGCCTACTAAATTACAAATCTGTCAATGGCTCAATGCACTGATGAAGTCGGAGTTCTCGGATTCTATCACCTCCCAGCTCTGTGGAATCCCCCATCAGGGACCAATCCTTCAACACATAGCCTTTTGGGGAGACATTTGAGACTCAAAACATCACAACGGAACTGTTTCCTTTAGGGATAAATAGAGCCCTCTCTAGGTTTTAGGAAAAGTGAACTCTCTATTGGAAAGAGAACACAGCAGAAACTCAGCCAAAGCATCTTCTGTCAATTGCAAACAGTTTGCCACATCCCGCTCCCCCTTTGGTATGAAAGCTCTATTGTGAGTAGCTGAATTATGTCTCATGGATATGTTTTGGACTTGGAGAGTGAATATGTATTTGAAACATGAGAATCCTGTACGTGTGCAGTGACACTTCCTAAGAATGCACAATTATAACATGGAAATTCACATGTCTGATTATTGGCAGTGCTTCTGTGATTTTTATTCATTTGAAAGTTTTTTTTTTTTTTTTTTTTGTGGCCCAGAAGCCTATGTCGTGACAATGCCAGCCGCTGTCGGATCGAATTTGCACAGGTGTTCTTTAAATGCAGGTCCACTATTAGTTGTTCTTAGAGACCAAAAGCTTTAGGGCTCTGGCAGTTTCCCGGAAGGACGGTGCCCGAGGGAGGACAAAATTTATCTTCTAGAATGAGGAGGCAAATAAGAGGGTTGCAGTGGGTTCCCTTTAAGGAAAAGATGCTGGTGAGAATGACACAGAAAATACTCTCCTGCATTTTCTTCTCTACTCTCACTTGGAGTGAAGTAAATAAAATAGCACGATCTCCGGGGAAATCCGGTGTTCATTTCCAACCGACTCAGGACCGAGTAGTTAATATTGCCACTAGGGGGCGATAATACCACAGCGATGCTGGCGTGGTAACAAATCACCGCAGGAATTGCCTTAGGTGAATGGACTTTTTGTACTATGCCGTTAAGTACTAATACAATAATTGCATTTCTGCTTTAAGGTAACAGTGATAATCAGTGCATGCAGCCACGCAGTCAGATGAGCTTCCGTTGGGGGGGGGGCATTTTACTTTCCTCTCCTACCTTCCCCTTTACTGGGACTCTTAATCTTAAAAGGGAGTATGAGGGAATCATGGAGCAGAGGGTAAGACAGGGGAATAACCCAAAGAATGGGCCCTGAGAAGGCAAGAGGGAGTAGAGACCACAGCACCTAGTAAAGAGGACAGTTTCTTTCATGTGAAGGCAGCAAGGACAAAGGGGAAGAATGTGTTAGGGATCTCCAGAGGAATAGAAGCAATAAAATGTGTACATAATTATACAAGGAAATCTATTAGATTGGGGTACAGAGGCAGAGGGTGGCTGGATAATTCCACAGTGGTGCCTGCTGGCTGGAGAGCCAGAGAAAGGAGTGGATCTTCAGTCCACGAACCTGGAAGCCTCAGAAAGGATCAATGACAGCCCCAGCCTGAGGCTGTGAGCCTGGAAGACAACTGGAGAGTCCACAGTGCAAGCCTGACATTTGCAGGTGATAGTACCAGAGAAAAGTGCAAATATCCTTTCTAGAAGAGTTAAGGTTGGACACACACAAGCTTCCACTTTTTTCTATCTGGGTCCCCAGCCCACTGGCCAGGGCCACCCATATTCATGGGAGTCTTCCCTCCTCGCTTCGTTGACCCACACATGAATCTCTGCAAACACCCTCACAGACACACCCTGAGGGGTGCTTTACCAATTTTTCTAGGTGTGTCAATCCAGTCAAGTTGAAAATCAAGATTAACCATCACAAGGGCAGATATAGCTGCAGTGTAGATAGGTGAATTGTGTGGAGATAATGTCAGAAATTCCTTATCTCTCGACTTTTGATGAGAAAGGTAGCATCATTTTCTCAGGAGGATAGTTAGGTAGAGGGAATCAGATACTTGCAAATGTGGAAATTATGAATAGGACATTTCAGAGTTAGGCCATATTGGGTGTCCATACAAGGATGGAGCTTTAATAGTTTATAATGATATAAATTCTCTCAGTTGTACAATAACTAAGGCCCAAAATTTAAAAACTAGGGTACCAATACTCCTTGAATTATGAGAGAGTTTCATTAAATAAACCCACTACAAATTGGAAATATCCTAAGTGGAAAGTGCATTTAATACACCTAAATACCAAAACAGTATATCTCAGCAATGTGGTCCCCGAGAATTGCTTGTTTTGATGGGTGATCACGTGGCTGGCAGAGAGCTGTGATTTGCCACTGCTGCTTCACATAACAAGAGACTATCTTATCACATATCAGTAGCCAGGAAAAGACCCACATTCAAAATTGGAAGGGTGGTTTCTACTGTGTGTCACTTTAACAGCATTGCGAAGTTGAAAATTGGTTGAGTCACACTACCACAAATGAGGCGATCCATTTGCGTACATACCTTACTTTCTCTTTCCCGCCAGATATATCATAAGCTACGAGTGACAAACTGAAGCCACAGGATAAGGATGGTGCAACTTCTACAGGGTGTATTTTATGTGACAATAATGAGCTTGAAACATTTTTCTTTGAAAAGCAAGGACACATATCAAGTGGATTCAAACACAGAGAATTTTTATAATCAGTCACAATATGTGAAATGGGATGGTATGACCACAAGAGGTGGCTCTGGAATTTCCTCCCAGATTCCTGAGCATGTGGCTTTTTGCTCCTCTTTGTAGACAGGAGTACTTGTTGAAAAAGTTTGAGAACTAATGACTTAGGCTTTAGTGGGTGTGAGAGTCACATAGAAACCAAGCAGAGAATAGGAACCATATTTTTGGACTGCAAAGTACATGTTCTACTTCCCACATAGCGTCTAACTCTCAAAGACTGTTCATTTCTGTGTTAGAATAGTCTGCTCAACCATACTCTAAATGATGCACACAATAATGGTGTATTTATCTTATCTAACAGACAGTTGCAGATGTGACTCTTGAGCTGTTAACTATAAATAGGATTTTATTAAAACCTATGGCAATCTCCGCCTGCCACTTGGTTGGTGGGCTCCTCTGCTGTTTTAGGCCTTTTGTCAAAATTCAGAGATGTACAAGTCGGATACAAACTGTACTAATTCTTGACTCTGCTTAGGGAAATACACTGCATCTCTGTCATCCTTTCTTTCTGACAGATGAGTTAAGGGAGTCACAGAGGTGTTGCTTGCCTGAGATCCTAAAATGCACAGGCAGAAGCTGCTTGTTTCCTATTCTGTCAGAGGGAACGGTGCTACTATTTTTGGTTTGGTGTTCTTTTCCATTTCTGGTTATCATGATCAGAAGGAGAGACAAATTCTGCTTTGTTTCTAAGATACTCTCTGATCTCTTTCAGACAAGTCACAAGCCAGTCATCATCACACAGAGTAGGTTCCCTGGTGTTGGCAGCTCAGAGGGGGCGTGGTTTATATGAAAGAGCCTCATGTAACAAAATAAATGCAAAATATTACCTACCCCACGTTCTGTACCAAAAATACAGATACCATGAAATCTGTAGATGTAACCCTCCTTTAATAGCTTGTCCAAACTTGTTATCTCCTTAATGCTGTGCTCACTGAAAACAGCAAGAGGGGCATGAATCTTACAGTCACACATAACAGTCATTGAAAAAGCATTTAAAGAGTGTTGAAGGGGGCAAAAGTTATTTTAAACCTTTAGGAAAGAAGTCCTGGAAGTTTCTTCTAGATGCTAAAAAGGGTAATATGAAAATAGATTCTAATAATATCAAATGGGAGAAAATGTATTGACAGGACACAGGAGGTTTGGAGCTAGAGCCGTTGTCATCCTGAGGGTTTGGCTTCAGGGCTACAAGGAATACACACAAATTTCCTGCTGTGACTCAGAAGACAGAGAAGAACAATTTGTAGGATTGTTATAGATGTGGCCAGAGTTTTCCACTATGCTTTTTATTGGGGGGGGGATTACAGAATGTGGAGAATGTGGGAGAAAGTTCCTAACCCCTTCCTCTTCTCCACCTGCCACTAACTTGTCACTACCTCTGTGTGGGAGCAAATGGAAAGTAAGTCATGGAGAAGATGCCACCTTATTAGTGCAGGCATTCAGCATGACCTCTCATACTCCCAGACCTCTGCTCGGTGGTCCCTTCTGCCAGAACGTTCATCCTCTTCCACTTGTAGGCTCCTCTTCTTGTGAAGGTGAGCTGTGACTTGTTCTTTCTTGAACAGTGAGGCTTCTCCCTTATGTACCTCTTGGGAACCTTTGTGACCTTTCCTTATAGTAGCTGCTCTGCCAGGGATCACATAGGCTCCAGACTATTGCCTAAACTGGGAGAACATCGAGGACAGGGGTTATACCTCTTCACCTAGCTCTCCAGCATCTACCAGATCATCCACACAAGGGTGGTTAGTGTTAATGTTTGCCAACTGAACAACGGTATCCAGAAGAAGAAAACTCAGGTCTTGCCTTTGTTAATGTGCCAAGAGTTCACACACTCTCGTCAAACCTCATTCCAGAAACTTAAGCAAGAAAAGGATTCCTGTTTATACTGGTAACTCATCAGTTTCAAAATCCCACTCATTGTAGTCCACTGCATTAACATTTCAGCATAGGTAAAACACCAGAGAAACGGGCATGGCTTGTCAGGAAGTGTTATTTCAATGGAATAGAATGAGCTTGGAATGCCTAAAACTCTCCCCTGCATTCCAGCCTTTGCAGACCATCACCCCACTATGCTTCTATTTCTGGGAAGACCCCACTTCCACTTCTCTTTCCCGTTACCTTTCATCTTTCTGTCACTCAACCCTCTCCAGCCACTACCTCCACACCAGGTTTTAGGGTCATTGGTGAGAAATGTAGATGCTCAAGGTGGGTTTTTTTAAAACCTTCTTTGTACTGCGGTGAAGCTATGGTCTGTCTACACTTCCTGCACAATATCTCTCACCCCATTTCCAGTTAGCGGAGCCATGTGTTGGCTCTTCCTTTGCTTGGCAGTACAAAGCAGTTGCCAGCATACAGTGGTGCCCTGGGGGTTGCCTTATAACCTGGAGATAAAGGATGTGGACTCTCTTGTTTCAAATCTATGACTTCCATTCACCAGTTGTGGTATCTTGGTTGAGCTAACTGGCTTAACAGAACACATAGACTGAGTAGCTTAAACAGCAGACATCTATTTCCTTATGGTTCTGGAGGACCGAAGTCCAGGATCAAGGTTCTGTTTGACTCAGTTCCTCATGAGTGTTCTCTTCCTGGCTTGTTAGATAGCTGGCACCTTTTCAGTGGAACTGAGCAAGAGAGAGAGGGAGAGGGGGAGAGATCTCGAGGGAGAGGGAGGGAGAGAGGGAGAGGGAAGGGGGAGGGAGAGGGAGAGAATCTCTATTATGTTTCTTTTTATAAAGGCACTGTTTCTGTTCATGAGGGCCCCCACCTATGACCTAGTTACTTCCCAATAGTCTTAGCTCCAAACACCATCATACTGGGGATTAGGGCTTTAATATCCCAATTCTGGGGGATCTGTATATTCAGCCTACATTACTACTCTGTGCTTTTTCATTTCCTCATAAAATAGGATTATTATGATGATTAAATATATTAATAGGTCTCTAAAAATCTTGAAATAGTCCCTGGCACATAGTAAGTACTATACAATTTATTGCTTTTGTTGAAGATTCCAGAGTTTGTCAAAGAACAAGAACTCTGTAAAAGGGGGTCTATAAAAGTTCTGGCCAGTAAAATGCTGTAGAAACATACAGAAAACAGCCAAATTCTGCCACTGAGTAGCTCTAAATTAAAGAACAGCAAAGGAGGGGATTGTTTAGCCTTTGATAGCTAACACTTCACCTTTCTGCCTTTTTTATTTGACTGACAAGATGGGGCTTTTTCTTCAGATAGCTCTGCACCTTGACAACTTTGTCTCAAGGATCTTGGGCATTATCCCTAGCTAACCAATGTCAAGCTTTAAACAGGACAAGTGCTACCTCTAATGTTCAAATAGGAAAATTTGAAATCAATCAATCAATAAATCTCCCTATCTATCTATCTATCTATCTATCCATCCATCCATGTATTTATTTGGTACTTCATTTTTAAATCCTTTAGGTGCAAGCTTTCCCGCACAATCTTCATTAACGGTAGTGATTCACATTAATTTTTCCTTGTTTAAATCCTGTAACATATTCATTACTCATTACACACAGTTTTTGGTGTTGCTGTCATTGTTTTATGCATGTTAGTGATGTTTCAATGAAGACACTGAAAACTTACGAGGGCAGGAGCCTATACCTCTCACATTTATTTTCATGCCTCACATAAAACACCTGATGCTGAGTACTAAGAAACAGATATCAGGGAATGCAAGGTAATGAGCGGAACAAAATCATTCTCTGCTGTCTCGAGGACAAGGGACATGCCTAGGTGCCGGAAGTTTGATAACTTTTCCTAGTACACAGAATCTTCTAAACAAATGCAGCTTTAACTGCCCTAAGCCCCAGTAAATTTCAAAGTAAGAATTAGTGGATAATCTGCCAAGAAACACAGTCTCATTTTTTGATACACTGGACCTTCAGTTCTGTCTCTTGATAAGTCCTCATTCTGATAATCACTTCCAATGTGCTGCAAAATTACTACCAGTTTACTTTTGTAGAAAGGAAACTACTAGAGAAGAGGAAGAGAGCTGAGGAGAGAAGGGAAGGAAGAATAAAAGGGTGATCAGGGGTGAAAATGATGGAAACTGTGCATGTGTGAGGAGTCCAGGATGAATCCCATTTTCCTGTATAACTAATAGGCACCAATAAAAATGACAAAATAAACCTTTTTTTTTAAAAAAACACTTTTTCCTCCTTGGTAATGACTCCAACTCAGTAAATGTTAAGCCAAATCTTTAGAAATGTTTCACTCTTCCTTTCCCAAACTGGAATTGCATATGAGCAATGATTATCACATATTATTTCCTAACTAGCTATTTTGAGTGATTTCTAGTCGACTCCATGTGGTTTTTATTTCATGTGAAAGCTTGTATTTGCTTGGAATGCAGAGTTCAGGTTCGCTTCTAAATTTCCTTCCCCACACGGTCACACTGAATTTAAACTCCTTACATATTTGTGTTCTACTTCTTTTTTCTTATAACTCATTTTGCCTTCTTGCCCTTCACTTCAACTTCTTTTCTCATGTGAAAGTTACCATTTTAGAGCAGATGATCTAGCTCTATATTTAACAACCTCTGGCCTTTACATTGTAGGCTGCACAATGTCGGAGTTAAAGATGAAACTTCCAGGATTATAGGTCCTGTCTCTATTGCTATAAGCTTTTGGTCAAATCATTCATTGTTTCGAGCTTCACTTGCCTCATCTATGAAAAGGCAATGATATCTCCTGCACAGAATCAGTGTGAGGGTCAAAGGAATTACAGCTTCTCCAGCCCTTAGCACAGTGCCTAGCTTTGAATTGACAGTTATCATTCACTTTTCCTCCTGTACTATCAGCTCTGCCTTCCATAGTTAAGAAGTTTGTATTCTCCTTCAATGAGGCAGCTCCATAGCATCTCACCAAATTAACACAGTACTGGAACAAGTGATTCGAGACTTGTGGGTTGGCTGATAAATGACGCTTGCGTCATAAATGGTGCCATCTGTGTCTAACAGAGGAACTATAATTTACTCCCTGTGTTGTGTCCATTTCAAGATGCTCTGAACTTGGTGGTTAATCTTGCTAGTAAATTCCTGACCTTGACTTGGTACAAACTTCCTTTTGTAACCAATCTGTGGCTCTGATGAACTCAAGGAATTCTAGGTTTCGTCTTCCCAGTTTCTGGACCACCGGGAAACTTCCTGGGGTTGTTTGATCTTTAACACTCTGCCCCCGCCTCCTTCAGGATTTCCAGGCTTCTTGCTGCGATGAGGAACCCGTCGTAAGTCCCCTAACTATTCCGAAAGCCCACCAGGACCTATCAGAGAAGGCACATTCAGGAAATTAAATATTCAAATATTTAGCAAGTGAAGGGTAACAATATTAAAGCTTTTAAAATCCGCCGATAATTCAAGAGGAGGAGGGAGATCTCAGCGCCATGGTTATGAAAAAGAAATCACTTGTTATAATCCACAATCAATGTGAAGAAGAAGAGGAAGAAGGAGGAGGAGGTGAAGGATGAGAAGGAAGAGGAGGAGGAAGAAGAGAAAGAGGAGAAGGAGAAGGAGGAGAAGGACAAGTACAAAACCTCCTAAACCAGACACTGTTCTAAAGGCTCCCGTACTGGGATCATCCATGCCTTTGTCACTAGGGATCACTTCTCCGTATTTTTTTTCCTGGATTTTCCCCTATCATTTGATCTATACCTTAATTTAGCATTCATTCCAGCCTCTTATTTTAGAGACCCACCCAGACTTACTTATCTGCTTTCATCTTATTTATTTGATAACTGCTTTACTGAGACTAATTCACATATAGTAGAGCTTACCTTTTTGAAAAGTACAGTTCAGTGTTTTCAAAGCATATGTCAAAGGTGTATATTGACCACTGGTCTTAGTTACTTTTCTCATTGTTGAGACGAAATACTCAGTGCCCACAAGTTAAGGGAGGAAAGGTTTACTTAGCTCACAGTTTGTAGAGGCTTCGGTCCATAATCAGCTGGCTCCAAGGCAGAATGGCATATGGTATAGGGGCAATGGTTCATGGTGGCAGAAAGCAGCAAAAGCAAGAGAGGAGGAGAGAAGGGACAAGTCTCTTTCCATCCCTTATATTATATGCAGGATACCCACCTTATAGTGAGTGTTGCACTCACACCCTTAACCCTAGCTTTGGACCAAGGATGAATCACAAACTCTGGATTCAGCTACCTCCAAAACCCTGCCCTGCTCACACGATCACATAAGGTTTCAGGGGGACATTCAGACACAAACCGTAACACCATCATTATCTGATCTGAGATAGCACTGGCACATTTTCACCATCCCAGTGAAACCCCATACTCATTATCAGTCACTCCCCTTCTTGTGCCTCCAGTCCCCAGAAGTCACTACTTTCTACCCTCTGGACTTGTCTTTTGTGAACATATCATATAAGTAATTTATACAATATACAACATTTCGTGTATGGCTTCTTTCACTTAGCATAATATTTTCAAGATTTGCCTATGTTGTAAGGACGAGAACTTTATTCCTCTTTATGAATGTACAGCATTCCATTCCATGGATTGACCACATTTATCTGTGTGCTCATCAGCTGATGAATGTTTGGGTTCTTGCCACTTTTTGAATACTACAAGTAATGCTACCACATATATATGTTGAAGTACAAGCTTTGGTGTACACCTTGGAATTTCCTACATGTGTATACTTTACATTTTGATTATGGGAAATTTTGAACATAATCAAAAACGGAATAGTACATGTGTCACACTTCGTACCCATGACTTAATTTCAAGAACAATTATTATGTCTAAAATTCATTATGTCTAACCTTAATTGATCTATAATACCTACACTTTTCCATCTGTGGATAATTTTGTGACAAGTTCCTTGAAGAATATTGTTTCATCCATGAATGTTTCAGGAATTGTTTATTAGGTTTTTTTAAAAAGTAGGCTTATTGAGTTAGAATTATTAATAGCAATATGGCTTTAACCTTACCGCATCACTCTTGACTTAATTTTGGAATTGATCATCTTGAACAAGTTGCTGCCAAGATATTGAGAGAATCACAGCAATCTAATAATATGTTATAGTTTAAAACTTGATATATAAGTTATGGAAAATGTAATGCAGTAATTGAAATGTTCAGACTGCTGAATTTTTATACACATATACATCAATATAACCACTACCCAGATCTACGCATAAAATACTTTCATTATCCTAGTAAATGTTTTTCAGTTAACAACACTTTCACACTCCACCAGATAAAGAATACTTTTGACTTTCATCAACTTAAATGACTTTTTCCTGTTCTGAGTCCCATGTAAATGACATCACAGAGTTGGACTACACGGATCTGCCTTCACTTTCCCAACCTGGTGTGTCTGAGATTTGTGCATAGTTGCTGCATGTCTATCCTTCCCTTTGTCTTTTGCTGAGCAGCAACCAATATTATAAATACGCCATAATTTGTTTATCCATTCTCTTTGACATGGGCATTTGGATCCTTTTCTGTTTTGGGAAATTTGAATAAAGTTACTATAAATATTCTGGCACAAATCTTTTTGTGATGCCCACTCACTTATCTTGGATATTTAAATGCTACCAAGCCATGCTTCAACTCATTAGAAACTGCCAGTTTTCCAAATTAGTTTTTATCCCTGCACATATCTCTTATTGATAGGCAGGAGTTCCAGTTACTCCACATCCCTGCTAACCCTGGGTATTGTTAATCTTTTTTTAGTTTTAGCCATTCTGGTGGATACTTAGTAGTATTTCATTTTTAAGTTTATTTTGAATTGTTTTATGACCCCGGAATATGGTTTATGTTGTAACTATTTCATGTACACTCCATAAAAATGTATATTCTGTTCTTATTGAGTGGCATGTCTTCTTAGGACAAATTGTTTGATGGAAACTGATGGTCCTTTGTCCATACTGACTATCTGTCTAGTTGTTCTATCAGTTAATGAGGGCACATTTGGAAGTTTTGACAGTAATTATAGATTTGTCTGTGTCTCTTTGAAGTTCTTTCAGCTTGTGCTTCATGTACTTTGAAGTTATTTTGGTTGCTATGTATACACATATTTAGTATTGTTGTATGATAATTGATTGGTCTCTTTATCACCAACTCCTAATAACTCTTTTACTCTTCAGCACTACATTTGTGTGATGTTAAGATAGCTACTCCAACTTTCTTTTAATCAGCTGTCCTTCTTTCTAATCCAAACTGAGTATTTCTGCCTTTGAAATAGAATGCTTAGGGTATGTTCAGTTAATGTGATTTTGATATGAACGCAAATCTTTCATATTTTTGTTCCCCTTTGCCCACTTGTTTTTATTCTTTTTTTTTTTTTTGGCGGTACTGGGGATTGAACTCAGGACCCTGCGCTTGCTAGGCAGGTGCTTATTCCACTGAGCTATATCCCCAGCCCTCCCACTTGTTTTTAATCCTACTATTCTTTCTTCTTTTGAATTTATTGTTCTCTATTATTCCGCTTTATTGGTATAGTAGCTATAACTTTTCATGTTTGTGTGTGTTTTAATTTTTTTTAGGGTTTATATTTTATATTTGTAAATGGTCTCAGTCTATGTTCAAGCAATGTTTATACAATGTCATATGTAGCAAAATAACTTTGCAGCAGCTATTTCCACGTCTTCTGTGGTTTCTATATTGCTGTCATTCTTTATGTGACATTATTTGGAAGGGATTAACATTAGAAAAAGTCACGTTATGCAGATACTGCCATTTCTGCTGATCTACATTCTTTCATGTAGATCCATGCTGGAAATACACCCTGAGCATTTGGAGTTCCTCATCCTAAGAAACTAACAGACAGGGAAGGAGGTAATTTCATTTTCCAAATCACCAGGGTTGATTCCTAAGGGAAATTGTGTTGCTTGGTGCACAATATGGGCAACAAATGTGTCTAGGATCCAGCAGGTTTGTTGGGGTCCCTTTTAATTGTTCATTTCTGCTAACCTGAGGTCAATGGGAAAGTGAAACAACTCAGTAAATTTAGGGCCATAAGGGCTTGGATCCTGCAGGAATAAAGGTTTAAATCTTAGATGCCGTTGTCATTGCTGAGACAAAATACCTGACACACACAAGTTAAAGGAGGAAGGTTTATTTTAGCTCACAGTCCATACAGGTTTCATTCCTTAGTAGGCTGGCTCCAAGGCAGAGCGGCATGACAGAGGAGAAATGGTTCACAGCAAGGCAGGCAGAAAGCAGCAAGCAAAGCAGCAATGAGCAACAGGCAAGCAGTGGCAGCCTGCCTTCCTTCTCTCCATTTATATTCCATCCAGGCTATCAGCTTACTCACTGATGCCACCCACTCTCAGGGTGGGGCTTCCATTGTCCAGACCCAGAGCTATGCTAAATGCATTTATTCATCACACGCCTTAACCCCAGTATCACACACTTTGATCCAGCCACCTCTTTTAAGTCCCACCTATCAGGGCATAAGGCTTTGGAGGGGACAGCTTCATAGAAAGTATAACAAATTCACTCCACCATACAAGAAAATAGCCAGGTCGGTTGCTGTAAGAAAATAAGGGCAAAGTGAAATGTAGACAGTACAGGAGCTGTGACTGCCGACCTGGACTTCACGATCAGCTACTGAACTAAGTGCCGCAACAGCTACATCTTATGTTCGTTACCTTTTCATTTTCTCCTGACACTTTCTGTGTAATCACTGATGATAACTAGTTTTATATATTGCACACAGACAGAATCGTTGATGGGCTTTTGTGCATGTATCCTATAGGAGATGTTTGTTTAACCTGGAAAAGGTCAACAGTGAAGTCTGTATGGCAAAGAAGTCCCAACTCAGTGTAAAGAATGTTTGGCTTGGGATTGGCTAGTGGGGCACCACCAGGAGATGAGACGGTGGGAGAACAGTGAGGTAGACTTCTACGCAGCATTATCTCAGCCTATCAACTGCTCACTTGCCATAGCTTGGTCACTTCTTTTCACCAAAGGCTATGCTTCCTACCAGGCAGCCCTTTGGATATAACTACTCTCTTTGAATTTTGGTAACTCCTTTCTCCAATTAACCATGCACCAGTCCACTTATTTAAACACAGGATGACCAAAATTTGGGAGTTTTGTTAATATTTATAAGATAACAGGAAATATAAAAATGAGAATTTTATCAAATTTTTTTCAATACAAGAATTAACTCCTTCAAGTGACAGCTGCCCCAGTGATGCTTGGAATAATTAGTATGCAAACAAACACATTGCCTGAGTAATACTGGGGTAAACTGCTAAGTGGTTTTCAGCTTCTGGTCAAGGGGTGGTAACACTTCCTGGCCTTCTCTAATTTAAGGTTACTGTGCCACACCTAACAGTTTTCTGAATGTCTATAAGCACATCATTGAACACTGTGTATCTCAGTTTGAAAATGGTACCTATTTCTTTACAGGACCATGGCTGATACAGTTAGCCTCTGAATTATTTTCCTTAAATCCATGTTTATACCCTTGGTGCCATCTGCCATGGCCAGGAAGTGCAAGATTAAACACCATAAACACAACTGAAGGGGTGGTCATCTACTGCCACAAAAAACATTTTATGAATAGTGAGTGTTGACTCAATAGACATCCCTAATTTGGCACAATGCCTAGGTAACATGTTAAGGCATTCTTTTTTCTTCATTTTTCAATAGCCCTGAAATGTCCCGTAGTGCTCAGTGATGGTCAAGATGCTGTTTGTACTGTTTGCAAGGGTGTTATACTGGGATATCCTATGTTCTGTTCTTTGAAGTGAGGTAGCAATAGGTGAGAAAATGGGATTATTCCTCTGGAATCAGGTGAATTTTTAGCTACTCATAGAGACAGCAGGAAAAGGGGGAAGGAGGGTGGCAAAATCTTGAGGGAACTTCTGAGTGCACCTTGACTTGCTTCTCAAAGATGGCAGTTGACCCTATCAACTTGGCCTGAACAGTAAGAAGGGTGAGACAGCAGGCAGAAACCGACTGGAGCTTTTTCCACAACATATACTGAGACATGTGTAGAGTGGCTTGGTGGCCAAGAGGCCAGAGTATCACTGAATAGCAAGCCTCTCATTTCTGTGAATAACATGGCACAGCTCCAGTATTTTGAAATGTGATAAAATCTTTGAAAAGTCAGACATAAGCATCCTGGCCACGAAGTCAGGACCCCCAGACAAAGGTCATTTTGTGTAATTGCAGGAATGAGGTGCAACCCAGGTGGGAAGGAATACACAAGAGATGATGTCCATGAACACAAGTGTTAAACCCAAGAGCTCCTGGGAGAGTGGGAGGTTCAGAGCTGGATTATGCAAATAGAGACAAACTACAAAGTCTAAGTTATTATCTCACTCACAGCCACAGCTAAGGGTACAGACATATTATGGTCACATTGGTACACATGCTCCTCTTTCCTTTGGACAATCTGATCCTCTGTCCTAACTTTTTTTTTCAGAATTCATATTATTTTGAGACTCCACTTTCCCATCTCTCCCTCTATCAGGAATGACATGGAAATTCCTGCTGGTAAATTTTCCTCCAAGTTTTTTTTCGGCGGGGCAGACTGGTAAACTCAGGACCTTGCTCTTGCCAGGTATTTTCTCCAGATTTAACAACATTTATTAATGGGCAAGTTAAGATTAGGATTTGTTTGTGGACAAAGCTGTAAGCTTTAAATTCGTGCTATATTCCTCTTGTTGTCTCAATATACAGGTTAGGGTGTAAATATTTTAGATTAATTGATGGCTTCCAGTTATCCTTGGGTTTAATTTCTCCCTTCTTTCAGACATTTACTTCTTTGCAAAGCAAAGAATAGAGTAGAAATAATTTCTATAATACACATCATTATGCAAATGTAAATGCTTCATGCAATCCACTTCCAAATGTACCTGGACACTAGATGAATGTAAATTATCAATACTTCTTAAAGGAGATACCTTCTTTGTGAGTGTAATGCTTGAGTTTCCAAATATTTTCTAATGAATCCTTTTTGTTATTGAGTCTAAATTTATTTTTTTTAAAGAAGCCATGTGGAAACTTGTAGTAAATCCTTACCTTGCTATTTAGTCAAGGTATCAATTATCAAACTTTTTTTTTCTGGTGACTTCTAACTTGAGTTCCAAAATTGTTATTGTACTTGCCTTTGGGGTACCTATATTAGAAGAAATAAACTAGAGGCCCCTAAGAAAGAAGGAAGAGGATCTGGCTCTCTCCGTGTGTCAAAATTATACTACTATTTCCAAATATTCTTGTTGTTTACAAATTTCTCTGCCTCATCTCCTTCTAGAAAAAGAGATCTTTGACAATAGGACCCCAGTGCCCAGTTAAATTGATCAAAACTTGGATGTGACACACAAAAATGTAAACATAATACATCTCTCTCTTGAAATTGTTATTAGGATTAAATTAGTTAGTGCAAATAAAGGGCAGAGAACATTGCCTGACCCAGTGTAAATGTTAGGTACATGGTAGCTTATGTTATTGTTGCTGTGTTCCTTATAGCTATTATTGTCATTTGACTCTGCATCTTGAGACCAATATTAGGAAATAAGGAATTGGGCTTGACCCTGGAGAAAAGTATTACTTCATTATATTTTATCAACCATTATAATTACATATAAAATCATGGTTTCTAAGGACATATCCAGTCTATGTTCATCCTATTCACAGTGATCTTATCTCCATAATAGCTAGTGTTCTCATGATTTATGATGGTTGTATAAAGTGAGTCTGTACAGTAGAGAGAAGGGTCATTTTTGAGTTTCAAATTGCCCTCATTACTCATAATTGCTGGCAACTTCTAACTACTAATTATTCTATTAACCCAACTGCTTACAAGAGAACAATAGATTTTTTGTAGTTCCGTCTAATTTTCCCTCAGGACACATTTTTCATTAAAATTTTTTCTTTTTCTTTCTTTCATGGACTTCAAAGAAATACATTGAACTAAATGGTCTATTTCTAAGGAAGTTTGGAAACTTTGAAAAAAACATTATCGTGAAAAATATGCTCTCCTTTATGCATCACGAATATAAGTTTTTGCTTGAAAGAAGGCAATGCCTTGTTAATATTTACCAGACAGAAGTCTTAGTCTCAAACTGTACCTAAGAAAGAATAAAGGCACCAGATGTTGTGTCTTAGGGACCACAAAACAAAGGCTTTATTTTACTACTTAAACCAGGTTTCAAGTGGGTTTCTATCATTTTAGGAGACTGAGATAAAACTCACGGGGATAAGATGAATGGGCTCTATAGAGAGCTAAAGGGGTGGACTGTTGCAGGCAGTTATATATCCAGCTAAAGATGCAGGTGCCCTTGGCTCCCTTAGAGTGACATGTATCCATGTAACACAATTTTGGCCAATAACGTTGAGGCAGAAGTTGCTGAATGTAGTCCAGGCAATTTTCCCCTCTTTTGCCTGAAATGCAAACTGTCAGATGATGCAGCAACCTCTTGTAACCAAAGCAACACACAAGAGGTTGAAAGTCATATTTTAAAAATTGCTATGAAGAAAGATAGGAAAATTCTGATATCCAAAAATCATTGTGGAGCTGTTTGACAGGTTCTACATCTGGAATTATTTATAAGAACATGAAATTATTTTTGGTTAAGCCATTGTACATTCAATTTTCTTTCTTTTGGTTTAAGTGCAGGTAAATATATGGCTGCCTGTGTGGAATAAGTTAGGAAGTATGAACCAGTAACACTGGAAAAAACAAGATAGAGATGCTTCTCAACTTGCAATGGTATTGTGTCTCAATAAACTCAGCATAAGTTAAAAATCCCTCTACTGTATCTAACCCACCAAACACGGTAGCTTCACCAACAGTGCATGATAGCATCAGTGGTTTTCCCCATGATCATATGGCTAACTGAAAGCTGTGCCTTGCTGCCATTGTCTGTCAACTTGAAAGATTATTATGCCATATATCTTTAGTTTGGGAAAAGATAAAAATTTCAAGTATAGTTTTTACTAAGTCATATCTCCTTCTTACAATTATAAAGTTGGAAAATTATAAGTTGAATCACTGCAAGTCAAGCTACTGTAAGTCAGGGACTGTTGTATGCTTTTATACTTTCTTGAGGATTTCTGAGGTACTGCAATACACATTCTTTCCCTTGTCGTCTTTTCTTTCCTAGAATTTCATGTGCCCTTTTAAATTTAAAAAATTCTGGAAATAACTATCACTTTAAATATGTATTAATAATCTTTTAAAAATTTCTTGTATTCTCAACCCTCTTGCTATCTGGATCCTTGATAACCTAGGAGGAAAGGTCCACCTCCCGACGAGGGTTAGCTGATTCCTAGAGTTAATAAATGACTTGTGTTAGTGCGTTCTTGGATATATGAACCAACCACAGTAGAGCCCAAACTTACAAACTCCTCCTTCTACTGTGCTGTTATACCCTAGGAGACTATCCTGTCCTCACTCCAAGGCCAAATACTAAACAAATAAGGACAGTCCCTATGTCCTAGCACCTCCAGAAATTATTCAAAGTAGTCAATCCTAAGCCTTCTTAGTTGCTTATGCTGCCTAGACTATTCCTAGCCAAGAAAACCACAGCAAAGTCTTTTGTCCCCACCTGCTCCCTCTCCTTCTGCCTGCTTATCTTACCTATCTTGGTATTTCCCCATGTGGCCCTACATGACCTGCTGTGCCTCCTCATTTTAGGAGACTGTAACTATAATAAAACTTCTCTCTTCAAGATTCTCTTTTCTGTATGCCTTACTCTATCTGGTTAAAAGAAACGCTGATCATCACCCTGATTTGACCATTATGAAATGCATGCACATATCAAAATATTGTACTGTATTCCATAAGTATGTGGAAGTATAATTTGTCAATTACAAATTAAATCGAATCTATTTATGTGACATTTAAACATAAAACAAAATAACAAATCCCAGGTACTATTAAACATAATCCCACCTCAAATGGTTCACACATTAAGGAGATACATTATTTTACAGAACAAGAAGTTCCTGGACAGGCCAGACTGAAGCATGATAACTCAGTGGGTAAATCATATCATGATGCCCTGGAGTTTCTCTACCCTTCTGCTCTGTCTTCATTACTGGTCATTCTTGTCCTCAACTAGCTTCCTCACAGTCAAAAGCAGGTTCTTCTGTAGATATTACATGTAGATACTATTACTGTCTTAGTTACTTTTCTCTCATTGCTGAGACAAAATACTTGATGGCCAAAGTAAAGAGGAAAAGGTTTATTTAACTCACTATTTGTGGAGGTTTCAGTCCACAATCAGCTGGTTCCAAGGCAGAGTGCTACACTGTAGAAAGACAACAGTTCATGGCAGTGGAAGACAGCAAAAGCAACCAGAGCAAAGAAGGGGAGGGGCAGCCTCTTTTTCTCCCTTATATTGTATGCAGGCTACCAGCCCTAGGTTGGGTGCAGCTCCTGAATTTATCTCAGAGTGCTATTCTCACATTTACCCTCCCTCTCCTCTCTTAGCCCTCCTCTGTCTGCTAAAATTGTGGACATTTACTAAACCACTTCCCTCTCCTTTGCCATCATTCTACATTCCAAAGGAATTTCATGGCATCCTGGATACATCTTTCTTCATTGTGCTGGGACTGGCAGAACTAAGGTTTGCATTCACTGTAGAAACTGAGCTTTAACCTGGATGTTATTGTTTGATAGGACTTTGAGATTATCTTAATGGAGATGCAATGAATGTGCACATGGGTTGTAATGGCTGATAGATTGTGTCAATTTTAACAGTTTAGTTAAGAGAAGTTTAACTAAACTGGCTCAGTGAAGACCCACACTAGGGTGGCTGGTCACCTGGATAGTATGAAAGGGAAATAAGGCAGGACAGATCTGCTTCTGTTCTCTGGAGGAGCACCAGTCTTCGCCTTCAGCTTGGACATCATCTTGGCTTCCAGCACAGACTCTTTGGTTTCCACCATAGATTCTTCAAAGATTCAGTCCAAGGTCTGGAAGTCACTGCAGTGCCCCATACAAGTCTATATCAGAAGGCCAGTGGGTCTGTGATGGAAGGCTGAAGAGTCCGTGCCAGAAGGCTGAAGGATCCATGCTGGAAACCAAAGGGTCCGCACTAGAAGATGAAAGAATCAATGGTGGAAGCCAAAGAGTCTGTGCTGGAAGCCAAGATGATGTCCAAGCTGAAGGCGAAGACTGGTGCTCCTCCAGAGAACAGAAGCAGATCTATCCTTCTTCACTTCCCCTTTATACTATCCAGGTGACCAGCCACCCTAGTGTGGGTCTTCGCTGAGCCAGTTTAGTTAAACTTCTCTTAACTAAACTTTTCAAATTAACACAATCAGTCAATCATTACATGCCCACATTCATCCCATCTCCATGAAGATAATCTCAAAATCCTATCAAACAATAACATCCACCCTCTGCACTCTTCCTCCTCCAACTCTGTGGGTGACCATCATAAGCTGATCTTGTAATCTCTGATGCATTTGTATATCTTGCATTATATGTTTCTCTAGTAAAACACTAACTGATACATGGGTATAAAGAAAAGGTTGGTAAGGGAAAGAGATGAACTATGGCAAATGTCACTGCTTGCTGTTGGTTGAGTCTTCTTAACCAAATACTCTAGGTGCTGGCCTCTTTAATCCTAGATAGTCTTGCTTATTCAGTTAATGAATGACAAGGAAAATATTTTCAAACTATGTTGTGTGTGACAATATCTGCAATTTAGTCACTTTTCCCTAGAAGATTTGAAAAATTGATAATCTATGTTAAAGCCAAAGAAGCTGCAGTTATAGTAGACTTATTCCCAAATGGGGGCCTAAATGAACTATTGTGTGCATGAATTCATTTAGCATCTTTTTTTTTAAATAAAAGTACAAAAACATATTAACAAACAGACACCAATTAGCATAAAAAATAGTACAATCACAACTGATCTATAGACAAGATGACATGGTCTCAACAGTGGTTATTGCTTTATCCATTGATATCTTCGAAGTGTAAATATATGAACCCATATACAGACATGCAAAATTGGTCAGACCATTAATCCTCT
>PVLD010015721.1:0-47573 GCA_004027595.1 Dinomys branickii
CTGTCTGACTAAATTTGCATGTCTGTATATGGGTCCATACATCTACAATTCGAAGATATCAATGGATAAAGCAACAACTACTGTTGAGACCATATCACCTTGTCTATAGATTAGTTGTGATTGTACTATTTTCTATGATAATGGGTGTCTGTCAATATGTTTTTGTACTTTTATGTTTCTAAAATAAAAAAAAAAAAAACGAAAAAAAAAAAGGTTATGTTATTTCTTTAATGAGACATTTTATTACTGTTTTTTTCTGGCATATGTTGTGTTTGATGCGTTTGAACTAGTTGCTAAATGTACTGGTTTTCTTTGCTTGATGTTATTTAGCTAGGGAAAGTAATGTTAGAATGCTCCTAGTGGATTTTGATACAAACTTTAGGATGGGTCCTTTTAAATATAGCTGAGACTTAGAAAAAGAACTCTAGACTGTTCCAACTAAGTTAAGCCCATAGGAGATGAGTGTTAACGCCGAAGACAGGGAAGTCACCTTAGAGAAAGAGCACATACCCTGTCTCTGGGTCAGATGAGACATTGGAATTTTGCCCGTCCAGGAGAACACACATAAAAGCCATGTCCCGGCTTAGTGTTCTGGGCAGGTCTCCCTCGGGAGGCTGAACCTGAGACACAGTGGAGAGAACAGACTTCTGGGTGACACCACAAGGAGCTATCTCTAAAAGCAGCACACTTCTGGGACCAAAACATATTAGTCTAAGGGAGGATCTCCAACCTTTCCTCTTCTCCTAGGTCTAGTGTAGGTAATCTTGTTCAGGCTTTAACTACCCTTTGTAAACCTTTGACAAACAGTGGTCGCTCTGCCAAGTGGTCGAAACCTCTCAGAGCAGCTGCCGCTCTTGGAAGCAGAGGACAGGTTTCCCCAGCATCTCTTTGGTGAATCCCCATTAAAGCCAATGGCTGATGGAATGTTGACCAGAGAGACGGCTGGATTCCTTTCTGGAGACTGATCTCTGGTTTGCGGGCCAATAGAAACAGAGAACAACCAAGGGGTCATGGCCAGGGCTACTCTCTGGCGGATCCCAAAGTTCCCTCAGTGGAAACTGGCTCCTGACTGCTGAAATATCTCCACTTATCTATCATACCTATCTCTCTCTGCCAGTAGACCAGGAATTCTCCATAAACTTTGCAGTTGAGCCACCCCTCAGAAGCTAGGCTGAGGCAATTTACAATTTACATTTCACAGCAGCTAGCAGGGGAACGATTCACATTTGTGCCTTACATATGCTAACTAAGAGTAAAAGGAGATTCTTGTCAGCCTTAACTAATTTGCCTTTAATAATATTTAAATGTGATTGCTAGATGGTAAATTTAAGTTTAACCTGTGAGCTTCAAAGTTTAAATAAAACATAGTCTTGTCCTGTTAAGAAAGGTTGCCTAGGTGATTAGGTACTGAATACAAGTGGCTGGAGAATTTGCCCAGTGCATGGGGCAAAATTCCTCTAGCCAATTGTTAGTTCTATTTAGAGGTGATCTCCTGTGTGGCTCAAGGGTATCTAAGCACTTCCAACTTGCCTTTTTATGCCCTCGTCCAAAGAATAAAAAATAAAAAAGCAATAGTTTATTATGAAGATGTGCTTCCTTCTTTAGATATTCCTGTCACCAGACCAATTGTAACTTAGCTTATAGATGTCCAGTAGGATTAAGTACACGGTTCATGAGTTTTCTGGGAGGATAGAATTGTGCATCAGTTCGAGGGTGGATAGGCTGATCAGATTTTGTCCTGTGCTCTCTCCAGATGGCATCCACCTGCCCTGGAGTGGAATCTACTTGAGGGACGCCTTAAGGGTACAAGGACCAATTAGAGAGAGGGAGGAGACGTCCGAACTCTCCTTGTTTTACATGGGAAACTCACAGTCACAGTTGCTTACTCCTCTCAGTTGCGTCATTAAACAATGGAAGATATTTGATCCTGACACGTTAAAGGGAGCCCTTTAATATTTTTCTGCATGTGCACGTGGTCTACTTAACCCCTAGAGCCAAAATGGAATACAGAGGGAAGTATTAATTATGATGCTATTTTACAACTAAAAAGATACTGTAAAAAGGAAGAAAAGTGGTCAGAAGTGCCATACGTTCAACTTTTCTTTGCATTAAGAAATAGTCCTTATTTAGTTTCAAAATGTAAAAGTGAGCCACAGGGAAATGGGACACCTCAGACTCTCAAGGCACCCACTATACTAGAGCCTGAGACTGCCCCTCCCCAATATTCAGAGCCTGAGGACCAGACAGCTTTAATCAAAGCCTCACCCACCATTCCTGAACCTAAGGTTTCCCCTACTTGCCCTTCTAAGCTGGAGGAGGAAGCTTGTAGACCAGCTGTAATCCAGGCCTCAACAGAGCTATACCCATCCTTAGCTGAGTTTAGACAAACTTCTCAAGGACAATATCCATTATAAGAAGTAAATGGACAATTTGGAGCTGCCAGAGTTCATGTGCCTTTTTCTCTCAGTGACCTAAAACAGATAAAGTTAGATCTTGGAAAATTTCTAGATCACCCTGATAAGTACATTGAGGTATTTACAGGCCTCACTGAGACCTATGAGCTAGACTGAAAAGATGTAATGTTACTCTTAAGTCAAACATTGACCCCTAATGAAAAAGAGGCAGCACTACAGGCTGCTATCGCATTTGGAGATGAATACCGTATTATTAATTTCAGAAGGCCAGAGGAAATACAAGAAGGGGAACTGCCAGTTCCCACTGGAGCCCAAGCCGTCCCTATCCAACACCCTTACTGGCCTAGCAGCCATGTGGGAGACTAGAATAGGAGACACTTTCGGACATGTGTTCTTAAAGGTCTAAGAAGGATAAGAGCTAAGCCATTCAATTATTTTAAACTGTCAGCTGTCCAACAAGAGAAAAGGGAACACCCCTCTGCTTTCTTAGATTGCTTACAAGAGGCATTGATAAAACATACTTCCCTAGATCCTAATTCAGTAGAGGGACAAGCTATTCTTAAAGATAAATTCATTACTCAGTCAGCCCCAGATATTAGAAAAAAGCTACAAAAAATGGCTTTTGCCCCAGATAGCTCACTGGATGTGCTAGTAAAAATTGCCTCCTCAGTATTTCGTAACTGTGATGAGGAGGAAGCCAAGGAGAGAAAACAAAGAGACTGAGAAAAAGCAGCTGTCTTTGCAGCAGCACTAAGAGAAAGAGACCCTAAGTCTGATTCTCGGGGCCCCAAGAACTCAACGACTACCTCGGTCTGCTACTGCTGCCAGAAGCTAGGCCACCTTAAGAGAGACTATCCTAAAAGGCCCCCTGGGCCATGCCCTAACTGCAGAGGTGACCACTGGAGGTCAGACTGCCCTCTAAATGAAGGCCCCAGAGTTCAGACCCATCCTACCAGTTGGTCCAACAAGAATGAAGGGGCCCCGGGCACACTTTGCCCTCTCCTTCTGGCCAGACTGTCATCTCCACAGAGGAGCCCCAGGTAATCGTGACTATAGAGGGAAAGAAAACCAGCCTATTGCTGGACACTGGTGCAGGTCTCTTGGTCCTTCTTTTCAATCCTGACCTTCCTTCCAGCCGCCATACCTCAGTGAAAGGGGTCACTGGAGAGGAGGTAATTTGCTATTTTTCATAGCCCTTAGGATGTAACAGGGATGGTTTTCTTTTTTCACATTCCTTTTTGATAATGCCTGAAAGTCCAGTCCCTCTCTTGGGAAGAGATATTTTATCTTGTTTAAATACTATAATATATATGCACCCAGGTCAGGCACACTGTCTTCCCCTTGTGGAGACAGAAATAAATTCTGAAGTATGGGCTATTAAAGGCAGAATAGGTAGGGCATTAGAAGCTGCTCCAGTACAGATACATGTCAGAGATTCTACTACTTTTCCTAATCAGAGACAATATCCTTTAAAACCTGAAGTTAAAAAAGGGTTATTACCTATAATTGATAACCTAAGGACACAAGATTTACTTGAGCCCTGTATCAGTCCATGCAACACTCCAATCTTGGGAATTCAAAATCCCAATGGGGAATGGAGATTAGTATAGGACCTTAGATTGATAAATGAGGCAGTAGTGCCAATTCACCCAATGGTACCTAACCCTTATACACTCCTTTCTCAAATTCCAAAAGATGCCAGTTGGTTTTCAGTGTGAGATTTAAAAGATGCTTTGTTTTGTATTCCTTTACATGGAGATTCCCGGTTTCTCTTTGCTTTTGAAGATCCTCATGTCCTAAACCTTGGTCTATTTAAAAAGCTTTATGGATGACCTTTTGTCACTAATGATTTTCTCTTTGACAAAAAAACAGATGCCTTACTAAAAGATGTTACCTTATTGTCTAAGTTTCAACAAACTCTTCAAGAGCTTACAGAGGCCCAGCCCAGAGAAAAGGGAAATCCCATATTCCATCCTGGAGATTTAGTACTGGCAAAGCCTCCCCCTCATCTTCTCCTTCCCTAGGACCAACGTGGGAAGGCCCACACACCGTGATCCTGTCGACTGCTTCTGCGGTCAAGACAACAGGCCTGGATTCCTGGATACATCACACCAGACTCAAGCTCTGGGAACCAGAGACTGTTGCTGAGAGTGAACCACTCCCTGAGTACTCCTGTGAACCCATAGATGACTTAAGATTCCTGGTCACGAAAAAAACAAAGTCTTCAGATAAGTGATGTTACTCCTGGCCTTTTTACTAATCACTTTGCCCCTCAGAGCAGGAGGCAGTTCCTTTCTAAGGTGGGCCCAGGGATATGCAGAGTCATTACAACAGACCTCTTGCTGGATATGTGGTCTAATCCCCTTGTCTAGTATGTCAGGACTTCCTTGGTGGGTATCCCCACTTCAAGGAGATGATTGGAATAAATTACAAGACTATATTAATGAGATATGCAAGAGTTCAATCATACATAGGTCAGCCCACCGTTACAAAGTAACTAATTGGCCTATAAACTATACTCTTAATGACCCTGGGCATAATCGAGTCTTTTCCCACAAAGTCACTGAAGACTCTCTACAGGCACTAGTAGGATCCCTATTAAATAAAAAAATGGTCCTATCCTGAGGGCCAACAATCATAGATAACAGGATGGCTATTTTCAAATATGGGATGATTATACATGGTTGACTCCCACCATAAGCCATCTCAGTAGAAAGGCTCCATTGTGTTGGGAACAAAAAAATCATTCCTACTCTCATTGGCCTAACTCCACTAAATACTTGGGGGGGACAGCCCCTGAGCAATGTATACATATAATAACTTTACAGGCTAAAGACTGGTTTGCAACAGATTGGCTTACCTGCCATGGAATTAGATGGGAAGCCCCCAATGGCACTCATTGGTCTTGTGGGACCAATTTGTGGCCCTGGCTACCCCCTGGATGGATAAGAAGGTGCACGTTAGGATTTACCTGGTTACAAGGCAGGAGGGTCAAAACTATTGACAAACCTGCTAATTTACCCCGCTTACAGCACCGATGGTCTAGGAGCGTGTTTCACTGGTGTGATCACTTGACCTCTATCTTTATCCCTTCCCTAGGGTTAGAAGACGTCATGCAGTACATCGAGGCCTTAACTAACTATACTCAGCAGGCCTTCAGTGACACCGCAGCTGGTCTCTCTCTCCTAAATGGAGAAGTAAAATTAATGAGGGAGGCCGTCCTCCAAAATCGGATGACATTAGACATTCTAACAGCAGCACAAGGGGGTACCTGTGCAATTATAAAAACTGAATGTTGTGTGTACATTCCTGATCCCTCTGCTAATGTCTCAACAGCTATTCAAGATATCAGGAAACAGATCAATGATATGTCAGATTCTAAAAATCCCTGGAATTTATCCTCTCTATGGGAGGCCATTACTGGTTCCTCTTGGTGGAAATCTTTGTTAACTATATTCATAATAAACCTGTTTATCTTATTATTTGGCCCATGCATACTTAATTGTTTCTTTGCCTTTGTCTGCTCCAGATTTAAAACTATACACCTACCCAAGGTGAAAACGCCTAGTGTCTATTGAGGGCCTTTAGATAGACCCTCTGGAGAGTATCTCTGACTGCCGATCAACAACTACCCCTTTCAGCCTGAAGAAGCCAGAGTGGTCATCGCATGTTATTCCCTCATGGCAGTCAGGGTTACTTCTTCAGAGGGGGAATGTTATAGGCAGCTGAGTTAGATAGAAATATTATAGGCAGTCAGACAGGGCCAGGCCCTAGGAGCCAACATAAAAGATAAGATACCTGTGGGCCAGACCTTAAGACAAAAGGGGCTAAACAAATGCACCCACATATCTCCCTAGGTGTAAATGTCAGGGATTGATACTCTAAATAAGTAACAACCACCTTCTAAAAGCCAGGAAGAGTTGCTAGCCCTGCCTCCCACAGGAAAAGCCCCTGATCTGTATTCATGCCCACTTGCTATGTGACTCCTTATTGGCCGACCATAGTTTTGTCCATTTCCTCTACCTTGGACCCACCCCACCTCATGGTTTTTCTCTATAAAGTCCCTACAAAAGACAGAGTCGGGGGTAACCCACTCGGGCCCCCCTTCTGTCCCTCTCTTGGACAGAAGCTTTCTTTCTCTCAATAAATATATTCTGCTCTTAACCTCCATTGTTCCTAAAATTCATTTTCTTCGGTTTTAAAGAACACAAACTCTTCTCAGATATATTTCAGGTTGGGAGTTTTTATTTTCCTGTATCAGTTTCTCCAGTCTTGAGAGACACAAAAATGTGTCTTGCTCCTGTCTCTGGGGCTTGACTATTGATTTTATTCTTTTCTTATCTGAATAACTTTTAGAATAAATGAACTACAGTAGCTAACTGTCATTTCTTACTATCTACTTCAACCTTTACACCTTAGTAGAGTGTACACTGTGCTCTTCCCTATCTATATCACTAAAGTGTTTTGTGTCCCAACCTGCACTTTGTTGACATTTTATCAGCTCTCATTATTCCTGACTTCTCTCGGCAGCAATACAAATAGCCACCATTTACTGAGTGGCTGCTATGTGTTAAACAAATGTCCTAGCTTGATAATATTTGCAGAAAGCTTCCCCCAGTAGTGTCAAACTTAACCATTTAGGAACAAATTAATATTTGTAACATGGAAATTTTCGTGAGAATGGGTTCAACGATAATTAAAGTTTGACTTTGGCCTTTGCCCTATCTTTTTCTACCTCACTGTCTGCATCACTATACAGCGAAATCAACTTCTGGGAAATTTGGAGGAGTTTTATGCTAACGTTGATGTCATCATGGGCGGTTATGACTTTGCAGAGCAACTGGAGACATCATTCTCAGCCACGGTGTGGTTTGAACAGATCTTTGTGAGCCCTAGTTACACAGCTTGTGCTTGAAGTGTCACATATGATAGGTGCTCTCCTCCCCAGTGTACAATGGAACTGTACTTGGTTCGAAGTTTTTCTTTTTAGAGCTTCATGTATTATTGATACTTAATGGTAACAAGATGAAAAAGTCTTATCATGAACAAAAGCGCACTTACATCCAGTGGTACGCGTCTCCCTGGGATTTCACATTTCCTTCAGTTTTGCAGTCTAGCTTCATCACCACCGTTCCCAACACCCTCCCAACACATACGCACACATACAGACCTAGAAAGTGAGACCTTCACGGCACCATCTTTCGTCTAGATGAAGCAGAGCACTAAAGATCTGAAGATACCTTTCAAATGTAAGTAGATGCACAAATGAAACAATACATTCCAAAGCTTCCTTTGTGCAAACAGGTATCATATTAGAGGGAGTTGTGTTTTACCTCTACACGACTGCGTTTTTGCTCTTGGCCCTCCTTGTTTTAAGTTGCATCTCTGTGATTTGCCACATGAAAATAAAAAAAGGAAAATGACTAGGTGATGATTCTGCCTCTAGTTGTCTGAAAAACAAGAGAAAGTAAGTCAGTAAATAAATAATTAAGTAAGTAATTATTAATTAAAAGATTGTGAACTACATGAGAAACCTTATGTGTCCATCCTGTGCCTGTTTGTGCTTAGATGAACCCTCCGTAATTTTCCTGCTAAGTTCTTTGTCACGTATTTGGGGCATCTGCCTCTGTGGTTCACACACAGTCTAGAGACTTTGGTCTCTGCTGGTTTACACACAGGGCGGAGCAGCTGGAGGCACTGGCAGGAGCCCAGCGGGCTGCAGGAAGCAAGAAGCCTCCACCCTATCTACTCTGCTTCATGCAAGTTGCACAGTTGTCGCTCTCAGCACCCTGCTTACAGGCCACCACGATCTCTGAAGCTCTGGGTGACCTTCACCTTGGGCTCTGCTCACACTAACTGCCCTTTATTCCTTTAGGGCTGCTAGTCACTGAGCTGCCTCTCTCGACCTTCTTGGTCTTATCTTCTGTGTGACTAATCCCTCCTTGTATTGCATTCCTCCGTTTTAAATATTCGGAGTGCTGTCTGTTTCCTGACTGGATCACAACAGACACATTCTAGATATTCAGGAACACTCACATAATGTAATGGCTGCATTTTTTCTAGGTATGTATTTTATGGACATGCAACAAGCCAAGTATACTACCTTAAAAGAAAAATCCAATATAATTTGTTTGATCTTTTGAATTTGACATTAAAGTCACCTCAGAACAGTTTCATGTTTTTCATCTATGGTTTAATGTTGCTGATGTTAATTTCCCAACATTATGGCAACAAGATTGAATTTTTGTTTGTTTGTTTGTTTGTTTGTTTGAGACAGAGTCCCATTATGTAGTTCAGGCTGACTTTGAACTCACTATGTAGCCCAGGTTGGCCTTAAACTTGTGGCATTCCTCCTGCTTCAGCCTCCTGAGTGCTGGGATTAAAAGCGTGCATCACCATACACATCACACTGAAATTTTATACTGTTTTTATTACTGCACAGGAGGTATAAAAATTGGCATTCTATTTTCCTAATGTTTCAAAGCATTGTCATGCTTACAATTATTTCACCTAAGCGTCCCTTTCTCATTTTGCTGGTAAATCATCCTTTCTCAAGTCCATATCAAAGAAAAAAATATTTTTTTGGACTGTGTTAGGCTTTTTTAAAGTCAGTCTAGGTACACTTCTAAGTCAAGGTACACTTCTAAGTCAATGGATTAACCATTACTATTAGAGGACCAATAAAATTTGTTTCATATCTATAGTCTCTGGTGTTGCAGAACAAATTTTAGGAAAAGAAACATGAATATGGCCCCTGCCTGGTGGGTGAGGAGAGGAGGGTCATTTTCCCTTCAAGGGATAAAAATATAGAAAGACATGAGTAATCAGCATGTGAGAAAAGGCAGTCATACAGAGGAATTTGCACTTAAGTGCTGTGTGAGCACACTACACCCTGATGAGCATGTGCAAAGACCACAGTCACAACTAGACAGGAGGTTAAGAGACACTTCTGGAAGGAGAAAAGGGTCAAGCAGCTTTAGTGGGGCAGGGCAGATGTACAATGATACTTTCAGGTAGGGAAGAGCACGTGGTCTTAGAGTTATCTAAACAGCACATAGACTTATGAGACAGAACAAAAGAGAAAGAATCAGTTATGAAAGAGTGGGAAGGTGGGTAGCAAAACCAGACACTTGGTGCCGAGACCAGAGCCAGAAAAGGAAGAGGTTTGATTTGGATGATAGAGGATCCCAGAAGTGAGAATAAATAGCTTCCCTCTACCCTCATGTCATTTGTATTCAGTCCAGGAAATGCTAAGATGTGAAGAAGGGCTTTTGGGAAATAGTCTTAATGCTTGAGAACAGCATAGGAACATGTATGTGCACAGGTGCTGGTATATATTTAGGGTACTTAGATACTTGAGTGATTTGTACTAGGTTTGCACAAGTTGTTCAAGTGGCCTGAACACAAGATCTCCAGAATTGAGGCACATGTTTTATTTACCCTGCCATTAGGTTTTATAAAGCATTGCATGGTGCAATTGGCAGACAGAAGGTTGCACTGAACAGACAAATGCTGTGATTCAGAATGGCATAGTTTTTGTGTCCTTTTAAGGAAGTCCTTCACTTTTGTTTTCATTTCTCCAAGATCCTCCATATTAACATCAGTCTGATACTGTCTGATCTGTCTTTCTCCCTGTTGTCAAATGCTCAGATTTGATTGTGATACCCCATTGTATAATTTTACCCGGTGCTCCTCCTGCAGGCACACGTCCTTGCTCTTGGTATGGCATATAGGGAGTGCTTCCGGATCAGTAACTAGAACATGTAGGACACTCGGTTAAATATGAATCTTGAAAAATGTAAATTTGAAAAATGTAAGTATGTCCTGTGCCATATTTCAAATGTAATTCTTAAAACTAAAAATTATTTATTTCTTATGTGAAATTGAAATTTACCAGAGTTTCCTGTATTTTTTCTGGCAGTTCTAAATACGGAGCCCATTTCCTGTCTTTCTCCTGAGACTCCCTTGTGCTATGCCTCTTGGTGCCTAACATCCTAGCTGTTCAGACTGCTCCACTTCCTGGGACTCCGGAGTGTTAGCTACAAATAAGACATTACTCAGAGTCAGCTCTCTGCCTGAATTAGAGTTCTTTTTCTTAACTCTCATGTTTTGAAAGTTGGGAAACTCCACAGGGGATCCAGGAAGGTGAAATCTGCCATTACTCCAAAGAGTACCCACCTCTGCCAGTGGGGCAAAGGCCCTGGGTGACCAGGGGGCAACTGTGATGTTAGGAAGCAGCAGTCAATGCTTCAGGCCTGGTGTTTTCAGTCTGAAGAGGCCCTGCCACTCTCCAAATAACAAAATCTCATTTGCTTCTGAAATTATCCCCTTACAGCTTTGTGAGTCTGATGTGACTCAGGGCTCCTCCCCAAAGCCAACTGTCCTTGCCAACAAGGCTGAGCCGCCTTCCCAGACTGGCGCTCCGCACTGTGATCCCTGCGTGGCTCATGTAGATTATCCATCTCGCCGTGAAAACTCCTAGCCATAGGTACTGAGCCTCTTCTTACACCAGACAGAGCTCTCCCACAAAGCTGCTACCATAAGCCATGCCTTAAATGATGCTAGCACTTGTGCTAAACTGGTTTTCTTCACTTTTGGTACTGTCTATGTTGTGATGTCAGGAATCTTGCCCCTTGAATTAACAAAAAAAACCCTTTTGAATAAAAAAGTGTACATATTACACTGAAATACACTGAACCCAGATACATCAAATAAATTCTCAACAAAGAACTATGCATTTTTTTTATCAGACTATGAGGAAAAAAGAGTAACAATTTTGATCAACTTACTAATTTGTGAGAATATGCTGGTCCTGACTCTATGGTCATCCCATCGGGAAAGAAATTATTCTTCAAATGAAATGTTTTTCTGTAGTAATTAGAGTGTGGTCTTCTAGTAGAATTTCTCTGGATGAGTACATAAAGGTTCTGTTTTAACCAGTACACAGTATCCATAAAATCATCTGAAAATTACATTTAAAAAAAAAATATATATATATAGAGAGAGAGACTCATCTTTCCATAGGCAAAGAACAAAGACGGTTCTGTGCTAATCCTCAAAGAAGTACAGTGCGCTGAAATTCTTACAAGAAAACATAAAATCTTTCTTTTTTGAGTTACCAAAACATTTAAACATCAAAATATTTATGAAGAGTCTGAGGACACTGTGTCACAGCCCAGGTCAAGCTGTTCCTTCCTGAAGAGAGCTGTGAGATTATGAGCAGCAGCTGATGAGGACAGCTCGGCAAGGCTGGGGACAGGAGGAGAGCTAGGATGCTCTGCTAGGAGCAAATTATGTGAAGGCATCTTCAGGCACCAGCGTGGAGTAACTTTGTAAAGAATTACTTCATTTCTTTAGAATTACTTTAGAGCTAGCATGGTGAAATATAGCTGCTTACTCATTTACTTCCTTAAATTTAAATATTTTAGGTTTGCAAATTAAATAATGATAATAATACAGAACAAGTACATATAAGAACAGCCACCTCAGACTAATTGGCACTGCTGTTACATAAAATTCCTTAGAGAAATCTAGGTTTGATGTTAAAATAAAAGAAAGCCTCATTTTTGCAAAAGGAGGACAACCGACTCTTGAAAATGTTCCCATTTCCTTTTAGCCCTCATGCCTCACTCTGTGCATGAAATAACTGAATCTATTTCCTGTGGTCCATCAAACTGCTTTCCACATCTTGCAAAAATTAAGGGATATTATTGGATTAAAAACAAGCAAACATTGTACTCATTCTGTCAAACAGCCGTGATGCACCATGCTCAGAAAATAAGCTGTGCTCATTTTCATAGATTTATTTCAAAACTTCTCTCAGTCAAAGCATCCTTGGAAGTTTAATAACCTTTTAGTATAGATAGACTGCAGCCCAGATATATATTAGGCAGCACTGGTGAAATATAGCCATTAACATATAAATCCAAAACTGCATCAAGAATATATTTCAAAATTGGTGACAGGATCCAAAAATCATCATTTAATACTATTACTTTCAGCAGCTTTCATTTGACGTAGATGCTTTAGTGATTTAGGGCCATGACTGCAAAATGTCAGGAGGATTTACTGGCATGAATCAGATCAATTCATATGAGAAGACAGAACAAGAACTGAAACATTCCATTTTTCATCTACTTTACTGTGCTATTTTAAGCATAAAAGATTACATTAGTATCTAATCAGACTCCTCAATATTAACATTAGATTTATTTTCTTAAATTCTAAAGTAAATAGCAAGTGTGTCAAGAGTCACAACAGAAACTGAAAGCTATTTTATCCCTGGATCACAATTGTTTCCAACTTCAAGAAGCTCAAATAATGATTCTCTCAATTATCATATAAAGAGTAGATTTCTAAGTGAATCTGGAATATTTTTAGAGAAAGGTATAATGAAGAAATTCTAGCTTATTGAGCTATATCAAATGCAGTCATATTGAATCCCTCCTGCCATGTTGATGTTTATTTCCTTCAAAATAAAGTTTACAAGAATAGCTGATATTCTATTTTGTTTATACAATCAAGTTTACATGTCTTCTCCAGCACAACACTATGATTGGTTACGAGAACGACAATTGGGTTTAATGTCACTTTTAATCAAGTCTGATCAGTGCTATAGTAGGAGTGTGATAGAGAAAGGTTGCCTAACTGAGGCCATTCAAGAAGATGTGCTAGAGAGGAACGGTGAGTTGACCTCAGGGAGAAGTAAGAGTTAGATGAAAAAGGAAGGAAGGGTTGTACAGGCAGAGGATACACAGAAGGAATAAGGAAACGTAGAGAAAGGAATAGCCAGAAGTTAGGTGCCACCAACAGCTCTGGAGAGAGTCTTCATTTGGAAGACAGTGGAGATCTATAATTGACGCTTGTAACTTTCACCTGTCAGGGGTCTCTTTCCTATGTATGCAGGTATAGCTCAACTTTCCTTGGACAACCCCATATTTCTCACACTTCTGCATGAATCAAACAGTGTCACCTTCCTCTGCACATGACTGAGGCCTGGCCATCAAAGGATTCCATCCTTATAACCATAGTAATAATTAAAGAGCTGCATTAATTCCCTATCTCTGCGGCAATACATTATCACAGTGACTTAAAATAAGTTTGTTATCTTACAGTCCTGGAGGTCAGATGTCCATAATCAAGGTATCAGCATTCTTCTGCTCTGGAGAAGAATATTTTTCCTGTTTTTTTCCAGCTTTTGGGGCTACCTGCATTCTTTGGCTCATGGCCCCTAATTGCATTTTCTTTTTGCGTTATTTTAAAAGTAGAGGAAGAACACATATTAAGAAACAGACATCCATTTACAAAGTAGCATAAGAACAATACAAACAATACAGAGTTACAGACAAAGTAGTAGGAAATTAACAATGGTTGTTGTATTGTATTGATATCTTCGAAGTGGTTTCTCAGGAAAACAAATAGAGACATGCACTAATGATCAAACCAGTAATCATTAACTGTTCCTTTCAGTAAAGCAATAGAAGACAGTAGTATGGCTGGTAGCTATCCTGCATGTACATACATACGTAGTTTCCCCTTCTTTCCTTTCTCCTTCCCCACACCCGTCACCCATTACTTCTGATCATTTTCCTTTCATTTCACAATGTGTATCACACCTCCCAGCTTTTATTCACTCTGATGTCTTTTGTCATCACTTCTCTTCTTATGACTATAACTCCTCTGCTGTCTCATAACCACTCTGTGATTACCGTGGGCTCATTTGTCTGCTGTCTCATAACGACTCTGTGATTACTGTGGGCTCATTTGAATAATCTGGGGTAAGCTGTGAATCTGAAGGTGCTTAACTACATCTGCAAAATTCCTTTTACCATGCAAGGTAACGTAGTCACATGTTCTGAGGATGGAAACATGAACACCTTTGAGGGCATTATTCTGTCTAACACAGGAGTATTCACGCCACCCAAGACAGGCCATAAGACTTGCCCCTTAAATTTAACTGAAAATGCAAGGGAGGAAATGCCGTCTTTCTGCCAGAGAGCTGAAATTGAAGAAATAATTTTAGAGTTGCTTGTACTCATTTTGCTACCTCTAGGGAGTGTCTGCCTAAGAATAAAGTCAACAGAAAGCAAGGAAACTTGGGGGTGCAGAGGGAAGGAGTCTTGTCCTTGTAAGAGTAGGTGGATAAGACTTTGCTTCTACTCTGGGCTCTAAAATCCAGAAAATTCAAATATATATCAGTTTGAGTTCATTTCAGTTGATGGAACCAAGAATTTTGAGAGAGACAAGAACAATTAAGGCTTTTAAAAAAGGTACTTACACTTCTCAATTTTCACTTAATAAATAGTTGGCAAAGAAATTGTGTTGGAAACAGAGCAGGTCAGGAAGGTGAATTAGAGAGGAAGTTCAGTGGATAAGATAATAAATAAGAAACGTTGAAGCAGGTCAGTGGCAACAGGATGTGGTAAATTGGGGCTATGGCTAGAAGATGAATCACTAGGGTTTGGCGACTGGTAAGATGTAAATAGGCAGTGCTGGTTGAGAGCCAAGTACCTGGCTTATGTGACTGGGGGGACACTCAGTTCCTAAATGGAGAAGTCCGCTGGGCTAGGAACAGGGATTTGAGATCACTGCTTTGGGGTTATGCAAGTTTGAAATTTTAGATGAAATTCTTTTAACATAATGTGGGTTTAGAAGGTTGAGAATAAGATTTAGGAAAATTCTTGCAACAGATACTGGCATCATAAAAGTGAAGAGAGGAATAATTGTCAAGTAGCAGAAGGATGGAAATGATATAAAGTGTAACAACAGCACCATGAAAACAGGAATTATAAAAAATGAAAAACACTAAATTTCTCACAGAGTTAAGGAGCAGTGAATCGTATTTTATTGTGTGCTCGAAGTGTGTTCTTCCTTAAGTTTTCTTTTACTCTAGTAAGCAGAGTTCATAACTTCCTTTTGACTTTCAAGTACGCTTTTATATTATAGTGCCCAGAACTGTTTTGAATATAAAATTTACACCATAAATCTTTGAAAATAAGATTGCACATACATTGCATTACGTTTTACATCATTAAATTTTTAGATCTCCTTCAGAATTGACAGAATAGTTTTAAAGGTGTCAGGATTGCCTGAACCTTCCTCACTGTGTCAGAAGAGTTTCTAGTGGCTTACATGATGGGGTCTAGAAAATTCTGGAAGAGTTTCTACAGTTTAGTGCAACATAGCTTCAGTGAAGGTGGTCTTTTTCAGGCCCATGTATTTTTTCAAAGGTACAGATCCATCCTTTCACCCTAAGACCTCATAATATATCAGAAAACAGAGTTAACCCAAGCAGAAAGAGAATGAATTATTCTTCCTGAAAGCTTGGGTATGGAGAAGAGATAGTATGAGTTTAAGAGGATAGAACAGGAATGTCAAAAGAAATTTGATATACCTTGTTATTATCAATTGACTTGCTAAAAAATGTATCAATGTTTTCTGTTCTTGGATTTGCTTTTGAAATTATTGTCTATTTATTACCATACACTTATCATATAAAAATAGTGTCTCTTTCTTTTTCTTTGCTCCTGTCAAATATCCCAAAAGAGTCAAATCCAGATTCAGAACTTTTTCGTCCATGGAAAAGGAATAGATATGTGTGTGAACCTGTAAGGATAAAAGAATAACTGGTGGTGGTAGGAGGAGGACAGGCCATCCTGGAGACAATCTTCACAGGCGTGGTCTTGAGGAGTTAGCAGTGCCCTGAATAATTATAGTATCTTGATCTTAGCAAGCACTCCAAGTGATTCTCATTTGGGTGGTTCAATAACTACAAATGAAGAGTTAAGTGGAGGAGGGATCTCTAACTTCAGGGAGGTGTTGGCTCTTGAGGATCAGCAAGAGAGTGGCGATATGCCAAGGTGGTGGAGCCTATGGAAGACATGATCCCCAAGAACTAAAGTGTTGAAAACCTCATAGATTTCAATGGCTGAGCTGAGCAAAGAGAAAGTGCTTCCAGCAGTGGAGGCTAGTGAAAGTGGAAGAACCCACGTTCTTCTCCAAGTCCTGAAATCTGAGGTAAGAGGGGTTGGTTGCACTGAATGAGCAATGTTGGACTTTTCCCTAACTTTGATGAGTGAGGCTGCAAATGAAAGTAATTAGATTAAGAAAAACAATGTGTCATTTATTATACCTTAAATCCTACAGAACTACTTATACCTGATATTTATCATAATTTTAAAGAAAGAAGTCTCTTAAGCATGGTTAGGTCATGAGGAGAAAGACCTAATTACAATAAAGAGAGACTAAGAGATAAGACATTTCCTAAAATGTCTCACTGGGCATCTGGATATTATTTAATAGTATTGAAGGAATATCCATGGAAGATTTGGGAGGGAGAGAATGCCCTTAGATCTCCAATACTCTACATTTTGGACCATTCTTGTCATCATTTTCTCAGGTGTCACCTCATCTGAGTTTTCCGACCCCAGGCTCTTCTGACCCCTTCCATCTTTGGGCTATCCCTGTCCATGTTTTTATTACGTTTCTGGCATCACTTAGGCACCCTTTAATTCATTTATCTAAGAACAGGGGTGTGTCTTACTTTTGTTTTTTTCATATCCACTATGGTAACTAATATATAATAAGGATGTAATACATGTGAGTTGAGTTTAACTGAACTGCTGATAATAAGTTCATATTAGTCAGGTTTTCTGTTGCTAGGGGAAAATACCTGACACCATAACTTGAATAGGGTTATTTGGCTCCCAGTTTCAGAGGGCTCAGTCCGTGGTTGGCTGGCTCCAACCCAGAAACCTCATGATGCAAGGACTTGACAGAGGAGTGCTATTTACCTGTAGTAGCCAAGAAGTGGAGCAGGGGAGCAGCACCAGGGAGGAAGGGGCTGGGGAACAGCTATAGGCCCCAAGGCCACACTTCCATGACCTAGTCAGATACTACAATAAATGCGCTTTACTAATGTCCTGGGTGACTCCCAAACCAGTCAAGTTGACAATTAAGCTTCACCACCACAAAACTGGTAGTATCTGTGCATTTAATGCTAGACAAAAAACCATAGTGAATAAATGTGCCATCAATGATAAACTTGTTGCAAAAGTTTATATAGCATTTTCTAAAGACAAATTAATTTTTATTATTCACTATCCCAATTAATTTATGGTCCTCCACACTTACTTTCTGAGGATGTGTGATATTTGCATATATAGTCTATGACAGCCTATATATAGGCTGTATGTATGTGTGTGTGTGTGTGTGTGTGTGTGTATATATATATATACATAGCTAAATGTAGGCTGTACATAAAAAATGAACAATGCCTACTACTTATCTTCAATGAATACATGATCTAGTAGCAGGGACCAGCAGTAATATCATTATAGTAAAACTACATTCCATGATAGTGAAAGAAATGCTCTCATAGTTATAGATACAAGATGTAATAGAAATTCAAAGGAGAATCTGAAAACTAAACCATCTTACTGGAAGGGGCATAAAAGTAAAAGAAAAGGCTTCTGGGAGAATCTGAATCACGAACCATGTCTAAAGGACAAAAATAAGAGTGATCATGGAGGGTGGGATAGGATGGGGCGGCTTACCTTTCATGTCCCTCTTCAGTGTTTAGGAATAGCCATTGTTTCAGTATGGCTGCAATAGGGGGCTTGTGTGATCATGTGGACAAACTTCTGGGATCTCAGCCCCATGAATATTTGTGTAGCTTTATTCTTTGATGTCAAGCAACTGAATAGAGCAAATGGACTCAAGTTCAAGACTTGATTTCAAATCTGAAAAGAATATTTGGCCTTTGCAGTGCTGAATAGTAATATAAAGCTCAGGAGGTAAATAAAATTGGAGAGTTTACTGCAGGAAGAAATTTGGGGGGTTGAACTGTCAGCAAAAGACAAGCCATGTTTGAAAATTTCCCCTTTCCCTTCCTAATCTCTTTACATAAAAGTGCTCTACTGACTTACAAAAACCAAACAGGCAAGTACTCCGATAGTGAATAATTTATTTGCCTGTTTCAGTTAGTATTTGTCTGTTGGTTTTGCCAAGACATCCAAGAGAGAATGTGGGTTGGACACCTTCACACAATTAGTTTTGGTGTTTGTTTTTGGTAGTTGGCAGTTTGAGTTCTTTTCTTTTTCTCTTTGTAAGTTCGTTAGACTAATAAGGATTAATTCTGTTCTCTAAGGCTTTTCCAGTAAACCTAATCTGAAAGGTTCCGAATCCCACAGAATATAATGCAGTTTTTAAGGTGATGCTTCCCTCAGAACTTGCCAGAAATCCCTACTGGCACTGAAGGTAAAGGGAGGTATGGTGCTGCAGGGTGGATTTCAGATCTCAGATGTAGGAGAGAAGACTGAAAGAACTCCTAAAACTAGGCGTGGGAGCCTCACCTCACTCCCTCCGTTCTGGGTATGAATCACTCTTTTTCCTTTTCTCCTCCTCAGTTTGAGATGCAAATGTCAACTGCTTATCAAGAAATAAGGTCTATGAAAGATTGTTTCAAATACCTCATTCTATGAATAACAATGTCCACATTCTTGCTACAATTTTTGTTCTTCCTAGGGTCTCACGTTTTTAAGTCATTGGTTGTTGTGCTTCTGTATCCAGCACCAAGCCAAACACATGAGGGATTTTATGGGCTGAACAGACTGAAGTAGAAATTGGGGAGGGGACTCACATAGCACAGAGAATAACCAACAGCCTCTACTTTTATCTGGGCTTCATTCTTTCCTTCCACTTCTCCCCTCATTTCCTTCTGTGGAATCACACAAAATTCAACTTTAGTCTAATGTGTAGTACTTTAGCATTAAAAAATGTTTTTGAGACAAGGTCTTCTTACTTTGCCCAGGTAAATGCTAAAGTCCTGAGGTCAAGCGGTCCTCCCACTGCAGCCTCCCTGGTATCTGGGAAAACAGGTATGCACCATTGCTCCTAGCTCAGAATTTAGTGTTTAGGGATCTCATTCTCTACGTCTGGCATTTGCTACCAAATACAGTGTTCTAAAAGTAATTTTGGCAAAGCTTTCTTCTTATAACAGGAATAATGCTTCCTTTCAAGGTGAACTGCCTTCCTATACTACTGAGTTGATTATTTCATATTTTTCCTAACACCTCACTTTTCTCCTGTTTCCACTGAAAAAAAACAGAAACCATAACAAGAAAGTTCCCTTAGCATCATATATTCATGGTAACATTGAACTTTGCCTTCTCTGTTATTATAAGGAGGTTCCTTTTGCCCATTACAATTAATAGTTCATCATGTTCTCTGGATCTACCTCCTTTGCGTTCTGAAGGTTTCTTTCTGTCATCCTTCTCTCCAGCATTGTTAATTGCTTCCTGTTAACTGGGCTTATCACATCATTGTGCATTCTTGTGTGTCCAATCTTAAACCAAAATTGTTCATTGAGTTATATCCTTGTCTAGTTGCTACCCCAGTTCCTTATACTTCTTCACAAATTTTATGTTGTCTCTGTTTCTCAAAATCAAATAACTCAACTCACTGCAGTCTACCTTTCTCCTTCAAATTGCCACTGGGCACTGATGGTCTCCATGTTGTAAAACCCCAGTGGATAATGTTTTCTCCTCACCTTCCTGACATCTAAGCAGCACCTGGCGAGTTCATTGCCATTTCCCTCTTCCTTCGCACAAGGCTTATCTTGGTTTCTAACTCCAGGTTTACCTGGCCTACATATACATTGTATAATTCAGAAAAGGTCAACTTCGTAACTAAAACTCACCTCAGCCTTCCTACAGATAAGTGCATCCTCATTTTCTCGGTGGCCAAAAGTCAAAAGCGGCCCACCACACCCGGCCTAAAGCCCTGAGTCATTCTTGATCACTTTGTCTCTCTCATTCCCCATATTCTCTTGCCAAGTTAACTCTACCTTCAATAGGAATTAAAATCTGCCCATTCTTTGTGCATCTTTGCTGCCACCCCGGCCAAGCCAGCATCTCTTTGTGCCTGATGACTTCCGTACAGCCCTGATTAGCCTATCTTCTTTCTGTCCTCATCCTGTTCTACTCACATCAGCCATGGTCATCTTTTAAATATAAATATGATTAGCCAGTGTCTCTACTCTTCCTCCAAGTGCGCTGTTGGCCCACAAGTGTCCCTGTCATGACTCACCTCTACAGCTGCAGCTCAACAAAGATGTTTTCCACTCGGTACGATTCAGCGCCTTGCTAACCTGCTTTTCAGTATTTTAAACAGGCAAACTTTCTCCAGTCCTCAGGCTTTTGCACTTTCTGATGCTTCCACATGAAATATCACTCCAGGGTTAATTACACTTTTGTTTTGTCATTAGAATGATCTTTCTTACTTGTGCCAGATCCCCGTGTCTTCTCCCTTCCACTGCCTTTTGATTCCTTGATAACTCCTAGTTAGTCATCTGGTTCTGTTTCTAAGAACTTTTACAATTGGATATTTAGCTCTTGCTCACTCTATTTTGGTGTGTATGTTCTGGGCTCAACTGGCCATCCAAGATTTTGTGTAGCTGTCTGGGCAGTTTAGTGGGAAGCTACAACCAAGAACCACCGCCTTGGACTAATTTGTTCTCAAAACATTGCATCCAACCAATATCAGCACCACTGGTGAACTTCTTAGAAATAAAACTCCTCTGGTTGTTTTTAAGGTGTATGGAGTTCGAGTTTCTCCAGTTAATTATGACCAAAGCTAATGTTTAAGAACTGCTGGTCTAGACAGCATGGTGGCACATGTCTATAACACCAGTACTCTGGAAGGCTGAAACAGGAGGATCACAAATTCAGCCTAGCCTTGGAAACTTAGCAATTTAGCAAGATCCTGTCGCAAAATTAAAAAATAAAAAAGGGTGAAGATGTAGTTCAGTGCAAAGGCCCTGGATTCAACACCAATACTCAGTACCGCCTTAGTACTGCAGAACAAAAGACAACAAACAAAATCCTGCGTAAACCAGCTAATCTAGAATAAAGACCTTAGAGCGGCTCCTTTCAGCCCAGCTATTGCAGAGTCATTGATGAGTAGGCATATTAGCTATTTAAATCAACAAATGAATAACCAACAATAATCACAATCAGTCAATACAAATAAGCTGCATACATGAGACAACAAATGAATAACTTTGTCCTGAGCAGAACCCAAGCGATCTGGTTTCATATTTTCTTCTACTAAAAACTAAGGATGAGCTTATTTCATGAAACCTCACTAAGAAAGTGTGTTACAGCTGTGAGAGGAGAAAAGACCATAGCATGGTTTCCTGAACTGCTGCCCCAGCGATTCTCTTCCTCAGCCTCATTTATGTTGCTCCTAACAATTTAACACAGGCTGTTTTGACACGCGTGCTATTTTCACTGCTTCTAATTCAAAGGTGGCAAGGAGAAGCTATTTATTGGATTTCATTGGTAACAGGTTAGCACACACATTCATTTTCCTTTAATTTTTCAGTGAGTGGGGCACTAATAACCTGCCCAATCAGATTAGGGACACTGGCCTTTTCTTGGAAGAGCCTCTGTGTTGTGGATGTGAACCGCCCTCTGTTAAAAGCTCTGTGTTGCTCGTCTCTGCACCTCCTCCCCTGCACCATCTGGAAACTTCAACATTTTCAGTATGCAAGGTACATCCTTCTCCTTCCTTAGACATTTTATCATGCTGAGAATGCTCAGGCACTGGCAGATCTGTCATGATTGGCTGGCTTGAGAAGAAAGAAAAGATTATCTCCTCGAATTCGAGTGTGAAGTTGATACATAAGCTAGAGAGAAACAATGGTATTAGTTCAAGCTGCTCAGAAGTGAACTATGCCTCCCTTGGACGGTGTTTCTAACAAATAAACCAAAAGTGGTTACTGGGGGTGGATGCTAATGCTGTAGCTCAGACTTGTTTCTGGTATTATTTTGAATAATGAATCATTCTTCTAGACCCCAGGGAGAAATAATGCTACAGCTCTATACTGACTGAAATGGCTGCGCCTGCAATCACTTCCCCTTCAGAGGCCCCTTGGAGAGCTTTCCACGCAGATCATCAGGGCCTAATTAGTGCCCACTTCAGCAGCCATCCTGCAGGGGCAGCAGCAGCAGCTTTGAAGGGTACAGCAAGGACTCCTCCACAAATACACTCCTTCCTCTCTCTGCTGGTCCTTAGCAGTAGAAGCTTGCAGCTGTAGTCGTCACTCCATTACATGACAGGATGATACCGTTTAAGTAGATTTCTTTCTAATGATCTTCTTTGTTCCTTAGAGTCTATCTTTTGAACGCTATTTATAGTTAGCTTAACATAGCTAAGTTACTGCTGTACCTTGGTGGGGTGGGGATGGAGAAAGCCAGATAGAGAAAATGAGATCACAAGTGCAAGCACGGGCTCTCCAGATTCCCCCCGAGAATCAGGAAAGCGATGTGCAGGAGGACAGATCAAAGGAACATTCTCTGAAACATGTTTTCGCTTTGGTTCAAAGACAGGGTAGCCACCTATAGTAGTGAACAACTCTGAAACCTGATCCCGCCACTAGGAAACTTTCCTGTATTAGTCACTTTCTTGTTGCTGGGACAAAATACGTGACCCCTGCGATTTAAAGGAAGAGAACTTGATTTTGGTTTACAGTTTCAGAGGTTTCAGGCATAGTTGAATCTGTAGGTACAAGACAGAAACAGCATGATGGGAGAAGAGAGAGAGAGAGAGAGAGAGAGAGACAGAGAGAGACAGAGAGAGACAGAGAGAGCGCCAGCAAAGAGGAGGAGGAGGGAGGGGGAGGGAAGGGGAAGAAAGGCGAGGGCAAGGGAGAAAAGCCTAAGAGTGAGGCTGACAGGGGCAGGAGGCACACGTCCAGGTCTCTCTGCTCCAACCAGGCTCCAGCTCTGACCAGCATATTCAGCTAAGACCACGGTGGGTCCATCCACTCAATAAGCACCTATGATCAGGTCACTTCCCCCAAGCTGCACCTCGAATAGATGAGGCTTTTGAGGGACCTTTTAGATCTAAGCCACAGTGCCCATGGTACTGATAAGACCGTTAAGTGTGTCAATTAAGTAAGAAATTTGTTTCTTTTGGTTAAATTTGTGGCCTGATGAACACCCTGACCACTTACATTAATCCCTCCAGCCTACCTGAATTTAACGACTAAAGTTTCCAATTCTCTTGCTTCTTTGTATGGAGGCGAGAAGATGCTTATTATATTTGAGGCAGAAGAAAGGGGAGGGGAGAGAGAGAGTGATAGTAACTTAAACTGCTCTTTGCCGTTGGAGATTTAGCCTAAAGCTACTTCTGACTTTAGATCGCTTTGTCTGGATGATGCAGAGTAATCAGGGTAATTCAGGAAGGGCAGGCTGTGGTAGATGGACTGGCACGATGAAAGCTGGGTCCCTGGCCTTAACTGTGGTAGAAAAGTGACAGTAAAAAGTTGATGCCCAGGAAAAAAGGAAAATCACCAAAATGATTCTTTTTTACTTTCAGTTTTCCCTCTACAGCTGTCTTAGACCTGTAGGTCCAGTCATGCTTTTTCTTTGCTTCAGCGGCCTCCGATCGCTACGGGGTGAGAACAGCCTGCTCAAACTCACTCTTGGCGTCTCTCAAAGCTTATTTCAAGCTCTGCCCTACGCCCTTTTTATAGAGGCTATTATAATTTTTATTTTGATAGCTGACTGTGCACCCGCTGCATAGCAGCTACTGTATTTCCACTAAATTGTAAGCTTGGTGACAGAAGAGATTTTATCTATCTTTCATCAGTGCTCTGTTTCTCAGATGTACTGCAGAGACTTCTTCACGGTACACGTACAAAAATTATTTGTTGAATGAAGGGCGGAAAGACAAAGTTTGGTTTGAAAACAGCGTCTACAGTTGAACTGTGGGGAAGAAGAGAAGCAAGTGGGTCCATACTGCAGTCTAAAAATACTCTATTGCCCTCCTAGGCGCAAAAGCACAGAAGGTACGTACTCTCTCCTTAAAGGGTTGGCTGGAACAAAAATACTTATTTTTAGGTGAATTCAGGCCTGATAACTTTTTTTCTAATGCACTAAAGGTAGCAATAAAATCTAGCCAAGCTAGTAGGTAGTTTGTTATCAAGATGAAGGAAATGGGGGTCGGGGGAAAATATGAAGGGAATATGAAGGAAATGATGATCCCATATGTTCATATATATTGACTGTGACCAATTATTTTTGGGGGGGCAACTTTTTTCATACTAAATTCCTATGTTTTGAATATCTGTCCCCTTCAAAATTCATGGTGAAATTAAATTGCCATTGTAGCAGTATTGAGAAATTAGAGGTAACTGGGACATTGGGACTCTACTCTCAGGACTTGGGTTTGGGTGGTTACAAAAGGGTGACTTCGGTCCCCTTCGCCCTGTCTTATCTTTCCTTCTACCGTGGAGTGACAACAAGTAGGCTTTGATCAGTCTCCTCGATTTTAGACCTCCTTGCTTTCAAAACCATGAGTCAGTACATTTCTAGTCATCACAGAGTTGCCGGCACCATTACAGCAGCACGAAACGGGTTGACACATAGACAAAATGCAAGATGATATCAACTGGGCTCTTCGAAGTTTGGGCTAGAGAACACAAACCTTTTCGAGAAAGTTCCAAATCCAGATCTAAAATTATTTAGAATTTCTAGGTGCTTTTGATCATCCACACTACTCTTTGTTGTATATTATATTGTTCCAGCTAATTGAGAACTAGCAGTAGCAATATTGTTAGTCATACCTCTGTATTAGTCAGCTTTTCATCTCTGTGGCCTGAGAAAAATCAATTTATTGGAGGAATGGTTTATTTTGCCTTACATTGCAGAGGTGTCAGTTCATGGTCAGTGGGCTCCAAGAAAGCAATGTCATGGTGAAAGGGCAGCAAGAGGAAATCTGTTCATCTCATGGCAGCCAGGAGGCAGAGAGAAAGGAAAATAACTAGAAAGGAAAGGCCTGGGGACAAGACCCAGTCCCCAAGGTCACAGCCCCATGACCTACTCTCTTCAACTATGCCCTGCCTTCTAATCGCTCGCTCAGCTATGTACCACCAACAGGTTATTCACTGAAGAGCTTGGTGCCATCAAGAGTTGCTCGCTCCCCAAACCCCACCAGTTGGCTTGGGAGACGTTTTAGGTCCAAACCATAAGAATCACTTTCATTTAGATTACATTGGACCCAGCAGTTCTATTCCTAGGGTATATATCCATAAGAAATCAATTAAGTTTTTAGGAAAGATATATATGAGAATACTCTTGGTTGCTTTACTAAGTATTTATCCCAAGCTGGAAACAATTCAAATGTCCATAAACAGGAGAATGGATACAAAGAACTTGTTTATATAACAGAACATGATTCAGCAATAAAAAGCAGTTACTAACATAAGCAGTGACGTGGCTGCCTGAAATGGCTCTTGCCTTTAAGCAGAGTAACTTTGAATAAGCCTTAAATTCTTCATGCTCCTGCTTCTTCATTAATATAATGGAAGTACTGTCTGATTTTCCTGTGTCCTATATGAACAACATAATAACCTAGCTCAGTTTGTATATGCTACTAAGGTAAAATACTTGAGTCTGGATAATTAATAGCTAATCGAACTTTAGTTCTCGAAAGTCTGCAGCTGGAAAGTCCAAAATGAAGGATCCAGCAAGCCTGGTGTCTGGCGGGGCCCTGGCTCTCCTTCCAAGCTGTTGCCTTGACAACTGCGTCCTCCGATGGCCAAGACATAGAGGAGGAAAGAGGTACTGGGGCACCCCTGAGCCCTTCTGCAAGGTCAGTAACCCTTTCGCCCTTTTGTGACAGCGAGGCCCTTGTAAGTTTACCAGTTCCAAGAAACACCAGCCTTCAGCAGTTTTGCATTAGAGATTAAATCTCAACATGAATTTTGTAGGAATCACACATATTCAAACCATAGCATAGAACGAAAATAATTTTGAAAGGTTCTACTCAAATAAAAGCTCATTTTAATAATTTTGATAGATTGCTTTATGTTTCACTTCTTCCTTTTTCCCATCGTCTGACTTTATGTACAATGATGATTACAGAACTCTGACCCTCTGAGACTTATGTAGTCAACCTTTCACGGCTGAGCTCAATAAATAAATCACCTACCAGGCCATTCTGGCACTCCTACTCCTCTCCCTCTCTCCCCTCCTCTCTGTTTCCCTTTCTCTCTCCCTCTCTTTTAATCTAAGTAAAATTGACCACAACTTCTTTGGTGCCACAAGGGTAGAAATTTATTTTTATTAACCTTTGTTTTTATTAACCTTTACACCTCCACCTTTAGAATGCTAATCCTCAAAAAGTAGGTATTTAATGTTTTTGAAATAAATGAATGAACATCAATTTAGTAATAAAGTCTAGCAATAGAGTGATTTGATTTTCTAGGAGATATAGAATGTGTGCTACATCTATATACAAACAGATTTTGTTTATATTTCATATTTATGAATGAGAAAATTGAGCCTCATAGAGAATAAATACTTAACTTGCTCAAGCTCACTCAGCCTACCTAAAAGGTAGCTAATGTGAGGGCTCAATCACACATTTATTTATCTGTCTTCTCCTAATGGTCATAACAATTTGTCGTACTGTAAGATTACTGTCACCCTTCTATCTTGCATTATATTTCACGTCTTATCGAGGTAAAGACCAGTTGATGTCGAATCATTTTAGAGTTGGATTCTTCCTTTGATGATTAAGCTTCCTTTTCTGCATAAAGTACCAGCAAAGAAATCAAAAGATTTAGATTACATAGATCAGACAAGTCTCCTTTGAACTTTTGGAACTGAGGCAAATCACTGGAACACTCTAAGCTTTCATTTTCTTATCTTTAATTTAAGAAAATACTATCTGTTCTGTTCTGTTCTACCTCACAGATAGGGAGAATCATATAACAGTACATGAGAGTGTTCTATGAAACGTAAAATGCCATGAAGATATCAAAAAGCACACATTGCCATGAATCAAGGGATTAGGGGGTAATAGGATACTGGGACAAATTCAAACAAACATCTGTTTGAATGAATTGCATTGAAGTTTTGCAAATACACACACATAAATGCTCTTTTAAAAAGTCTTTTAAAAATAAAAATAGATTTTGGGTAATTTAGAGGACCTTCTTAGTAGAGATATTCTATTAACTCCAACCTAGGAAACCCAATAGATCGGTTCACCATCCTGAAACGAGGGGCCTTGTGACCATGTGGCCTACTCATTCAAGCAGATGGAATAGCACATTTGGTGCTAATTAAAATCTTGAAACGGTCTTCAAAGGGTAGCGGTAAATACTGCGTATTTACCGTATTTAAAACCCTAGCAGATGAAGAGTTGTTTTTTTTCCTCCTTAATGAATATAGGATTCCCATCTGTTATCTCTACAAAAATGCAGCATGTAATGCAGAAGAAAAAATAGAATTGGAAATATTGTGTCATTCTCTCTTTCACAGTAAGCCAGTCTTTTCTAAAACCAGACCTCCCCACACATACACACCTTGTTGCCATCAAATCTCAAAGCCATGGGAGGCGAGTAGTCATTCCTGATAAAATATAACCAAGTAGAACTTTTTGTCTGCGTAGTTTGAAAGCATAGTGATAGATACAATAGACCCGATCACTCAGCACCCGTCCAAAGCCCTGCTTATTTGTCTCTGTGGACGAGAGAGGCTGGAAAGTTGGTCCTCCACGCAGTCTCTCCTGGTAGAGTTGGAATTGGAAGCGAGCGGGAGGAGGAGGAGGAAGTGGCTCTGCAGAGAGGCGGGCCCTGGCTTCCTGGCTCACCCGCGCCGCCGGTGGTAGAATTCCTGGTGTCTGGTCCCAGCGTGTTACGAGGCGAGTATGAGGAGTGGTGACAGCAGCCTCTTAAAATGAATAGAAACCCCACACGGTAACTGGCGGTTTCCTACTTGCTGTTTCTATTGCTGTTGGCGCACAAGCTTGTTTGTCTGGCCCTCCCAGAGAACTCGGGAAGCTACCCAACATCCTGTAAGGAACTTTTCTCTGCTTAAACTTCCACAGCTCATTTGATGCCAATATGAGAGACAGTGAGCACTGTAGAGGGCATTGATAAGGGCCTATATTATAGCTACTGAATCACTTTGGCAAACGTTGCTAGTTGCCTAGCCAATGGCAACTTCTTATGAATGGAACCATATTTTTTGGGGGGGTAGCAATTATCACCAGCCTCCCAGTACATTTTAAAACTGTTTCTCTTGTGACTAAGCATGGCTGTGGACGTAATTACAGCCAAAAGGATGTCACCCTGGGATATTTGGATACATTTTACTTCTCTGTTACGAGCTTTACTCTTCTGCCTGAAACACCGATGAAGCAGTTAGACCTCCGTCCTCTACCGTGGCGTTGTTGTGCGAAGCCTCCAAGGTGCAGAGATCCCGTCCTCACATCCGTGCTCCTCGGTGCCTGCGCTAGTGACACATACCTTCTTCATTACTGCCAGTTTTCATAAAAGAAACTCTTCTATGAGGTAGGTGCCTAACTTGAAAATTAAGTCCCTAACGTAGCTAATTCCTAACTCAACTAATAGTAAATATTCAAGTTATAAAGTGTCCCACCAAAAGCAGCTGTTTTAGTCTTAGCAATGTGGACTTCGATCACAAAACTATCACAGAATTGGAGGCTTGAACAGAAAACATTTATGTCTCTCAGTCCTGGAAACGGGAAGTTGGGGTCAGGGCGCCAGCAGGGTCGGGTTCTGGATTACAGGCCTCCTGCTTGTTTGTGGGAGGCTGATTTCTTGTTGTACCCTCCATGGTAGAGGAAAAGAGAGCATGTGAGCTCTTCTGTGCTTCTTCTTACTAGGAAACTAATCCCTTATGAGAGCTTCAACCGCATGACCTGATTAGCGTTAAAAGCCCAAACTTCCAAGTACCATTATATTGGAGGTTAAAATTTTAAAATATGAATTAGGAATACGAATTCAGTCCATAGAAGCAGCATTTTAAATAGCATATCCCTGTAGTAACAGGTGTCCTGCCTGTGTTTTATACTAGAAACTTGGTTCTTTCCTTACTAGCTGCTATCTATAATCATCTACCAGACTAAGGAAAGATAACCTACCACTTGTCTAAGATCTTACATTCAATTCTTAAAGAGCAAGGAACAAAATAAAACCAGTAGCTACAGGGAAACAGATTTCAGCTCCACCTGTAAAACACTGTTCTTCCAGCCCCCCAAATAATAAATAAACTTAGCAAAGGATAGTGAATGTCCAGTTACATAGGGTGCTCAAGCACAGGCTGAACGACCTTCTTGCTTAACATCACTAGACAGGAGTGTAACATATTTTTTATTCCATTGTGCTCCTCTACCCTTGAGTGATCCTTTTTATCTTGATGTTAAGAGGAAAGTTAACTTTCGACATAGCACTTTTAGAGAGGGGTCAAATATTAGAGCTTAGTTAGAAAAGATAAATTCACTTCTCTCCCATTTCCACAGTTCTTAAGTTCTCTGTCAGTATCTCTGTCACAAATGTTTTGTCCTTGACTACCATGAGCTTGTATATTTCCTTTATTCCCTGCCAGTTTTATGGCGGTATCCCACCTCTCCAATGTCATATATGTCATGGCTATGCATTTCTTTTTTTACCAGGCACAAAGAAAGATAATGCGAAGAATTTTTAAGTATGAAGTCAAAGGTCAAATAGACAAAAAAAGACAAATAATGAAACAGGTCCAGTGTACATAGGATAAAGGAACTCAAATTCACTAAATCAAAGGTTGGAAGTAGATAATTAAACATCGAATTTTTCCTATAATCTCAGCTCTCTGGAAGGATAAAACAGAAAGATAACAAGTTCAAACCTAGTCGGAATAACTTAGTGATTTAAGAAGACCCTGTTTTGAAATTTAAAAATGAAACTTTTTTTTGATTTTAAAGAGAGTAGTATCTGAGACACAAACAAACAAAAAAATAGAACAGTAGCAGCATACCAGCATCACAACATAAACAAACCAAAGCAAGAACATTTAAAGTGATACAGGGTTTCAAGACAAAATAGTATGAATTAATAGTGGTTGTTATATTACATTTCTCTATCCTCAGCTACATTGCTCAGATTGCCAGACATAAGAATGGAAGATTGTTCAAACCATTAAATAGAATAAGAAAATAATTATTAAATAAAACATGAGAGATAATACAGAGTTTCACTAGACAAGATGGTAGGAATCCACCACAGTAATTCCATTGCATATTGTTACCTTCAAATCAGCTGCCCAGACCACCAGACACAAGCATGCAAAATTGATCAGAACATAAAAAATTTTAAGCATAACTATTCCTTTCCAAATACCATCAGCCATCAGCAGTACAGTTATCCCAGCCATTCATATATATATTTATATTTTGTCTTCCTTCTTTCCTTTTTCTTCTTTCCCTCATCCCAGTTGTTCCTTCCTTTGAGCAATTTCTTTCCCTTTCCTATCATCTAATGTACGTTCTGAATTTTACTTGTTCTTTCAGTTTCCTACACCAAGGAGACAATATGATGTTTACACGTGTGGACCTGATTTATTTCACTTATGAGTACGGTCTCTAGTTGCATCCATTTACCTACAAAACCTTGAGTTTATCTTTTTTATAGCTGAGTAATACTCCATTGTATAAAAATACCACATCTTTTATATCCATTCCTCAGTGGATGGGCATCCGGGTTGCTTCCAAGATTCAGCTATAACAAATTGTGCTGCTATAAAAATGGGTGCACATATATCACTGTGGTATGATGTCTTTAATTTTTCTGGGAAAATACCCAGAAGGGGAATACCTGGGTTGAATGGGACTTCCAATCCTAGTTTTGTGAGAAATCTCCAAACTGACTTCCACAGTGGTTTCACCAATCTACACTCCCACCAGCAGTGAGGTAGGGTTCCTTTCTCCCCACAGCCTCTCCAGCATTCGTTATTGGTTGATTTCTTGATGATAGCCATTCTTGCTGGGGTAAGATGGAATCTCAGTGTTGTTTTAATTTGCATTTCTTGAATGACTAATGATGTTGAACATTTTTTCATGTATTTATTCGCCATTAGTATTTCTTCACTTGAGAAATGTGTATTCCCATTTTTGGATTGGGTCTTTGAATTTGGAGGGCCTGATTTTTAAAAATTCTTTACATGTTCTACATAGAAGCCCTTTGTCTGAGGGGCAGTTGGCTAAAACATTTTCCCAGTTTGTGGGTTTTCTTTTTACACTATTGGTGATTTCTTTAGTTTTTTTTTTTTTTTTTTTTCCGGTACCGGGGATCGAACTCAGGACCTTGCACTTGCCAGGCAAGCGCTTATGCCACTGAGCTATACCCCCAGCCCCTGGTGATTTCTTTAGATGTGCAAAAACTTTTCAATGACATGAGATCCCAGTTGATTCTTTGAAGTACTTCCCATGCCGTTTGGTTTTTGTTCATGAACTCTCTGCCTACCCTAGTGTCTTCAAGATTTTTACCTACTTTCCCTTCCAATAAATTTAGTGTTTCTGTTTTAATATTTAGATCTTTGATCCATTTTTTACTTTAATGTAGTGCATGGTGAAAGACATGGGTCTATAAAAACAAAACATTTTTAAAAGGGCACTGATGTAGCTTAGTGCAGAAACCCTGGGTTCTATCCACAGTACTATGGAAAAAAAAAAATGAATCAGGTTAAGTTCTTCGCAAAGAAATTTTCTCCAGAGACTGGAGGACGTGAAGCCCAGGTAAACTAGAACAGCCAGCGTACAGTGCTGGAGAAAGAGCTGGACAGCAGCTTTAGCCTGACTCTGGGGAAAATGTGCTAGGCAAAAAGTCTGCTTTCTCACACCGTGACGCTGAAAACGATCACTCAAGGGCAGAGCAGCATCATAAGGTAAAAATAAATCATACGCACACACATACACACACAAACACCCCTAGTGGTGCCAACTAAGAACCTGTAATATGCTGACCTGTTTGCAGTCTGATACCCTGGATTTCTCACCTGCACAAAAGCAGTTATTGGCACTTGAAATAGCTCAGCTACGTGTGAGGTTCCTGATGACGCGTTCCAAAGACACAGTCCTGAGTGGCCCAGCACGCAGGGGTCCTCCCATGCCCTCTGGGCGGAGAAGTGAAAGGCTCAGTGACTCACACAGACAAGACGGGGAGCATTCAGGGGGGTACAGCCGTGGACTAGTGACCAGCATAGAGACTCTCTGGGGTAGAAGGGTCCCGACTGTTCATCACTGTTAGTTTTGTCACTTCGCATTTTATAGTCTTTAAGGGATCCTAAGATGAAATGGTATTTGAACCCACATCTGAAGCAAAGAACATTCCATGGGAAGAAGGATGAATGTAATGTGACAGGACTGGGTGGCAAAGAAGGTCGTCATCCAGGGAGCCAAGGAGGCTAGCAAAGTCCTTTAAGAAGTCCTGGAGACTCCCACGCAGGATCACACGGACAAGCTCTTGACCTGGTGATGTTTATCTGAACAACTCGGCTGTCTCCAGGAAGAGTCCTTTTGTACAGTCTGTCTGCTCCCTCTACGTATTTTTGAAGGTGAAATATTCCTTGAACTTATCCTGTGTTCTTTAGCCTCTAGCTCCCAGCTCTTGGTGTGGGGGGACTAATGTCTACGGAGGTTGCAGAGAGGCACCATCCCTCAGCAATGCTAATGACACCTTCCTTCTAAGGAAATCCCAAACCCTCAGAACCAAGCCTCCAGCCTGGGTCACCTTCAACCAACAAACAGAAAATGTATCCAGTTTAGACTTCGTTTCCTCTCCGCAGTCTGTTTCTCACCCATACTCAATCACTACCACAGCTTAAGCTGCTGAGGAAGTAACTAGCAGAGGCTCAGCCTGGAACACCCCTCTCCCTGCATCCCCTCTCCATGGAGAGGCACCCTTCCTTCCTTGGCAGCTGCTTCAGGGAGAGGCTTCCCAGATGTTTTACACAAGGTCTTTGCAGAAATGAAATGCCTCACTGCTTCCTCTGCTATGCGTTCTCTTTCCTCCCATGTTTATGACATTTAACACCCACACAAGCCGTATGTGTGGTTACATATCAAACTAGCTTTCAGAGAGGTCAGGTTCCACTTCCCAAGAACTTTAGGAATATTCAGTGCCGCCCCCCCCCCCCGCCCACTCACACAGGTAGCTGAAATCTTGTGACAATTCCTTGGGTCTGCGGCTTCCAAATAACAGAGATTTCCCCCCCCAAGAGAAAATTGGTATCTGTGTTGGGAAGGAAAAAAAATAACCTTGTGATTTGTACTTAATTTTGAAGTGTGGTGAACTCAGTGAGCTGAATGACTCATCCCTGTGATCCTCCCGTGGGAGCCCTTAGGCCTTCTCCCTGAAGCATTTGCCATTGTCCCCCTCCCTGTCACATTCCTTTTGTCCTCCTATCCAGAGTGTTCCTTATTTCATTCAGGTGTGCCTACAAGTTCCAGTTCATATTAGAGTCCCTCACAGACCACACAAAAGAACAGTATTACTAAATGCTTAAGGAAGATAAATTCCATGAACCTCTGTAACTCAGGGCAGTACAAACACACTTGCTCCATGTTAAAACTGCCATGCAAAAGTTGACATCATTCCTGTCATATGAGCTGCATTAATTTCTACTAGAGTTCTAGAAGGCAGGGTAACAAGATTTGATCCAATTTAGTAAATATTTGGTGAAGATGTGTGAACATCTTTGCATAAATTCATGCAGGAATAGTAGCTAATAAATTCCTTTTGATGAAAACTATTTTATATTGTGCTAGAAGGCCTTTAATTCTTGTTACGGTGTTGTTTTAAAAATAAAGAATAATGTAATCACTATTCTCATAAAAAATCAGGAATTTATTGAAATTTTAAACTATCACTTTTCAAAACTTCTTGACACCCTTCAAGTAGAGCATTTCTTTGAAATTGAAACAAAAATTGTGGCAGAAAACTCTCAAGGAATAGTCTATTCCTACTGACGGTCCTTTTTAACATTTCAAGAAGTAGAAGAGAATAACGTAGTGAAACCCACGCAATGATTAGTGCAGGTCTTGTTCACTGTGTGAAGTTCGTTCTAAGGACAGAAACTTGAGACAATTGACAATGCATTCTGCTCATCAATCTCAGTCTTAACTGATTGTTTGCATATCACAGAAGGGTTTTATTCTCCACTAAAATGGTCAGTTTAAAGAACATACTGCCTGGAGCTATGTAACTTCAGGTTCCAAAGAAGTGGAAGAAAGGTCTTGGAATATCTCCCTCAGGTAGGAAAACTAGTTATGAAGGCTTTATGCCTTTTGAGCTTATTTAAAACAAAACTTTACCTTGTAACAAACTTCTAAAATTTCATTAAGCATTTGCATATACCCCTATCTTAAAAGATCCTAATTCAGGGTCCTTCTAGTGAGTCTTGTGTGTCAAGTTGTCCACGATAAAGACAACACTGGTAAGAATTTGACCTTGTCCTCATGTGACTTAGAGGCAACATAGGTTGCTGCTTCTATGTGTAATGTGAGCCATGCTGGCAAAGGTCACCCTTCAAAGTAATTCTCCTAGATCGCCTCAGTACCCACTGTGGGATGGACTTAGATTTTAGTTCTTAGTAACACAACTTGGGCAATAACAGTGACAACCACAGCAGCAACACTCCCCGCATCTCACTCTGCGCCACACACTGTCTTAGGCACTTCGTACTTATGTGCCTCTTTCATCCTTGAAACACTTCCGAGGAGTACATAGTACTGTCCTCATTTTACAGGTGACAAATGTGAAAGACAAGAAATGTCAGGCAATTTGTCTAACTTCCTAAGGCACTAAATTTTATAGACTTTTGAGTATTTGTTTCTTTTTACGTAAGTAGAAATAATTTTACTTGCAGGGTTATTGAGAAACAATAAAGGTAAAAATCTCATCATAATAGAAGTTACTTGAGTAGATATTAGTAATTCTTTAATATTAGAAATCTTTTGCTTAATACCCTCCTTGTATGAACCCACGACTCCTCATTTTTTGTAGGGCTTGCTGACCTACCAAATTCACAAGCCAGCTAAGAAACAGGAAAGGCATACAAAGCAATCAAAATAATCCAATTGAAATAAGCAATCAAACAATCCTCTTGCCCATTATCCTAGCATAGCCCCTAGGGGCTTTCCTGAGAGTCTATTTATTCAGAGGAGCCCTAGCTCTCAGGAGCGTGGCCACAAAGCTTTTCAGCTCACAGATGATTATAAATGCAAATTACAAAGAAAAAGGCTGCTCACAGCAAGCACACTGTCAGCAGCAAGTCCTGACAGCTGACAGTCTGGCCGCAGTAGGGAAAAATGGAAGCATCCTCACAGACAGCCAGGAGAACTCAAACTACAGAAGGTCTGGGCTTCCTCAGAAAGGCAGAATCCTTGCTAAATATTACCAGCTCTCTGGGAAGCTTCTCCTGGCACCTCTTCACCTCTTTTGGCAAAACTGGCTCTCATTAACACCTCATCCACACCGTGTTCACAGCTCTACGATAGCCTCTGTTGCCCTAAAGTAATTTGCCTTCAATATCCTCATCCTAATTAGACTTTAAAATCCTTAAGTGGGAGGGCATTATCACATCCGTCTTTGTGTCTCTGAGCCTCTCACTTAATGGATACTCAGTATATGTTAGTTGAATAAATGGTTATTGATTTAATGTATTCTAAGAGAAAGAGAGAAATTTAACTTTGTGTTTTCCAAGCTAGGAAATAATGCATAAGGGTTGGAGAAACTTCTTATGACAGCAATTAAAAGAACTTTTAAAAGTTTTCACTTAAACAGATAAGCTTCGATAGTCTGGAAAATTAATGTCAGTGTGGAGCACAGCATTACCTAAGGGTTCTGGTAAGTAGATGTTGCCTTGTACAGTAATCCACAGATGAGTAGAGGACTCACATGAAGAAAGGAAACTAGGTCTTAACGACAGCCCAGGAAATCTAGTGAGAAAAGAGAAGAGTTGTTACGGTTTGTGTCTGGGCGCCCCCCCAAAGCCTCATGCAGTCGTGTGGAGGGCTTCTAGAGCTTAGGATTGTTCAAGGTCCAAGGGGATTGTCGGTGTGAGTGCTACACCCACCCTGGGCTGGGCCGTCTGCACACACGATAAGGCAAGAAAGAAGCTTGCTCCTTGCCCTGTTGATTTTTGCTCTTGTTGCTTTTTGCTGTCTTCCGCTGCCCTGAACTGCTGCCCTCTGCCATGTGCCACTCGGTCTTGGAGACATCTGATTATGGACTGAGATCTCCAAAAACTGTGAGCTAACTAAACCCTTCCTCCTTTAATTATGGGCATTGGGTATTTTGTCTCAGCAATGAGAGAAAAGTAACTAGGACAAAGGTACAGCAAACTACGGTACTGAAGATGAATATAACAGGTTTCACAGTTGTCCTGATGGCCACTCCTTGTTCTGCTCTGTTACCAGAAAATGGCTAACTAGCACCTTCGGAGAAACACAGAAGACTGATGTGAATTCCTCTATAACCATTCACTTGAAAGAATCAGCATAAGGCAGGATAATTCATCAGATAATTCATCAGATAAACCATGAAACGTTTACGTTTTACAGGAAGGTCTATCTGACAAAACGTACAGAAAAAAACCTGACAAAGGACTAGAGCCCAAACAGACTTAGGAACAGAAAGTCTGTGAATATTAAGACAGGAGTTTTTGTAGCGCTGAGGGAAAGGAGGACAGACAGAGAAGTAGTGGACAAGGAGAGGATACCTTGCTATGGGGGATCTGGTGTAATGGCGGGGTTGTCAACTTTGAATCCTGATGAGGGGCAGGAAGAGAAGACACTGACAGCAGAATGGTTTCTGGAATCCGAATTCAGAGGGGACCCATGCCCGTCTCACACTGTGGAATCAGACATATAGCCAGACTCCAGAGAAAAGGAAGCCTTGGCTCACAGGTGCGCGCAGCCCCACAAAGCCCCCTCCCACCCAGTCATAGAGGAATAATCTCTACGTGTCCAGGCCTAGCAGGCAGGTGGATAAAGGGCTACGAGAGCCAACAAGCACTTACTGTGCTTCATGGACATAAGAGGAGCAAAGCCCCGTAGGGTGTCACTGCGGTGAGCTGAGAGGGACTCGGACTAAGCAGTTTCACAATGTGTCCCTGAGTGGGGTTTATTGGAAATTAGATGAGAAAGACCAAACACTCTCAAAGTGAGGCAGCACCTATAGCAGATGCCAGCCCTCCAAAATATGCCTTGCTACCAAAGAAGGCCCCCGAGTTAGCCCCTTAGTGAAGCAAACTATTGTGCAATGGGAGCTGAGGCTATGGACTAATTTTCATGTATGCAGGAATTTTATCACATAACAAATCCTAACCTACAGTATACCTTCAGGAATATTGCCTGAGGAGGTAATCCACAGCCTTTATGTTTTGCCTTGTTTGAAGAAGATGGAAATAGCTAGGTGTGGTGTCATGTACCCATCATCCACTTGGGAGGCTGAGACAGGAGTATTATTGTGAGTTCGAGGTCAACCTGGGCTATGTAGTGACTTCAACGCCACCCTGAACTATACAGCAAGACTCTGTATCAAAAAATAATAAGAAAAAAAAAGAGGGGGCACCAACATGGCTAACTAGAGCAGTCATGTCTGAGGTCCTCAGAGAAGACTCACTGAGACCACAGGTGTCCTGTAGTAGAGGAGCCTCTTACACCCTGAATAGAAACATTAATGGGAAAGGTGGCACTCGCAGATGAAAGCTAACTTCGGAAGGGACAAACTGAGCTACTGTGGCCGGGGCACACCTCGCTAGCGCCCCGCCTCTCCCTGAGCAGCACTGGGACGGCGCTCTGAAAAGCCTGGGAGAGGGGACAAAGGAAAGAGACCTGCGGAGACCGGAATCCTGGCTCAGACGTGTTGTGCGCCAGACTCTTCACCAGAAGAGTTTCAATCCGAGCACCGGGGATGCTGCAGCCTGTCTTCATCCTCAGCAGGGCTCACTGAGAGTAAGAGAATCCCTCCCCTCGCCCCGGACAGAGAGAAGATAAACGGGCAAACTGGAACCACGGATTTCTGGGGGTAAGCAAACCACCTGACTGAATTGCAGATTCCTGTCGCTTCGTGCCATCTATTGCCTGCTGTGGACTCCTTCCCCGGAAATGAGTGTGCCCCCGACCCCACAGTTCCTCACCTGGTAGTATACCTGCCTGCAGATTCTGCCACCACAGCAGGGGAAGAAAGACCGTGGGCAGTGTCAGACTCTGCCTCTAAGCCCGTGGAGCGAATTTCTGAGACTGGGTTTGTTTGGGTTCTACAGTGGAAAGGAAGGAGGTGATATTCATATGACTGTATAAAATCAGTCTACAGTCAGGGGAAAAGGGAAAGATGGAACACCTAGGCTTTTTGGCGAACTAGTCACGTGTGAATTGGATGTGGATTTTCTTGTTGGAGCATTTGAACTGAGCTCCTACCAAATATTTTCATGTTTTGGGGCTTTTTCCTCGTGCTTTGCTCTCGTTAATTTGGTGTGTGTGTTCTCTCCCTCCTATTATCTCCTATCTAGTTTTTTTCAACCATTTCCTTATTTCTTATTTGTTTCTCCAGCTTTAAAAATTCTCCCTCATTTCTAGTTTGCTGTTGTTCTGTTCTCCTTCACCAGTCCTGTCTTCTCTGGTCCCCTCCGTTCTCCCCACTGTATTCTCTTGCTCTTCCTCGTCCGCCTCTTCTCTTCCCTTGCCTATTTTCTTTGTTACAGATACGCAAATTTATCAACAGGTTCCAATAGCCTGATAGCTTTCTTCTGTTCCAAAGTACATTCCCCTCCTCCTAGAGCTCACCCTCTCCCCAACAAGCATCTTTTTAAAACCCTCAACACTAAATCTTCAATCCGAAGTCCCCCAGCAGAACCTGAGCCCATATTTATTTCCCTTTCCTACATTGCTAGTCTCTCACCTACTTTCCCGCTAAAGACTCGCACACCTTTTCTAAAGCCATCTCTCCGTCTCTCCTCTCCACTTCTCTAGCCACATTGTAGAATACCTGGCAATAATAATTGAATATAAGCTGAAAAGTATATTTATAAAGGCTGAAAATGAGAACGCATGTAAGGGATCTGGTTATGTAGCTATAACTAGAAGTAGTTTTTCATCAGAACACAGGGACAGAGTCAAAATCACTTAAATAGCTGAAGAAACTAAAATCTATCTCAGCAAAAATAAAGCTAAATGCGTAAGACAAGAAGGAAGTATCCTACTAAAGAGCTCTTCATATCAATTACAAGCTTTACTTATCCTACTAGACCTCAACCCTTGGCACCAAAAATGGAATAAAAGTTGGAAGAAAACCAAAACCAAAAGATAGACAGACGTATACACAGAATCATGGTAAAACAAGGCAATGAAAGATTCCCAAGGTCCTCCTACTCTCCCAAGCTAGACACTGGGATCACAAACAGAGAGGAAAGCAAATGTCAGGTCGTGGAGCCCTGCAAGTCGTTTAAAGGAGAGAGAAATAAGCTCGGCAAGTTCAGCAGACATGACCCGGAACTTTATAGAATCATCACGCAGAATGACCAATGAGAATTTGAGGGAAAGAAATGATAAAAGGGAAGAGCTGGCCAATGCAGTTCAAAATAGAAATGACAAATTTTGCAAAGGTGTAGAATTGACAAAAAGGTATCAGACAGAAATTCCAGACATCAAAAACTGTATAGAATTCATAAGTTTTAGAAATAATCAGTGAAAGACTGTTTCTGAAGTTGAGGACAAAGTGGTAAATTATGACAAAGTTCTCAAAAAGTTAAGAAAATAAGAAAAATTCTTCCAACAGCTACTACATGACACTAAGAAGACCAGTCTAAGTGTAATTGGAGTTATAGAGAAATTAAAAATTAATGCACATAGAATAATTAATTTGTTTACAGAAACAATAATGGAAAACTCCCCAAATATGAGAAGAGTTCAATTTACAAGCAAGCAAGGCTTACAGAAATCAACCATGACGAAAAAAAGAAGCTTCCCAAAACACATCATAAGTAATATGCCAACTGTCTAACAGAAAAGCCCAGTATTTTAAAAGTGGTTAGAGAAAAACAAAACAAAACAAAATCACACATAAAGGTAACCCATTAGCACCACAGCAGATTTCTCAACACAAATTTCAAAGGCCAGAGAAGCTTGGAGTAAAGTATCTCAAGCCCTACAAGGAAATGAATTACAACCCAGATTAACATATCCAGCAAAATCTTCCTTCAAAGTAGATGGCTAAATAAGGATATTTCACGAAAAAGAACAACTCGGTTTATTTTGATCACCAAACCAGCACTCCAGAAAATACTCGAGAATATCCCAGACAGAAATCCAGACGAAATAAAGAGATCAGACCTAGAGAACAGATTAAAAAGAAAAAACAGGAGAAGAAAACCAAGGGAGCCATCCACAGAGAAAGAGCCGTAACTGATCTGCAGCCAGTCGGTCTCTCCCAGCAATACCTCCCAGTGTCAGCGGTGTCACATTCCAACGAAAGGAGAACTTGCCAGGCTGGATCAGAGACCAGAATCCAGCTGCCCGGCACATTTAAGAAACTCATCCAATCCCAGAAGATACGTGTAGACTAAAAAATAAAGGATGGGAAACAACGTTTCATGCACCAAGACACTGAAAGCAAGTAGGGGTAGCAAATTTAGTGTTGGGAAATGCAGACCTCAAGTTAAAATTGATCAGAAAGACAAAGAATATTATTACACACTAGTCAAGGAAACAATTCGAAAAGAAACCGTGCTCATACATAGGGATACGATGAACACTGGAGCACCTACCTTCATAAAACAAGTGCCGCTGAATGTGAGGGGGCAGATAAACACCGACAAGGCAGAGGCGAGGGCCTCGCCCTCCACTGTCACCAAAAGATAGATCCACCCAAAAAATCCATAAACATGTATCAGAACCACGTCTTCGAGCGTATAGACTTAATAGATATCTACAGAATATTCTTCTCTATTTCAAGAGACATATTCTTGTCTGCCTCACATGGAACTTTCTCTAAGATAGATCACAGAGTCTGCTTAAGTAAATGTAAAAAAAATCAAAATCATGCTATGTTCGGTGTCAGACAGTTGTGCAGTGAAAATAGAAATCAACCACGGGGGAGAGAAAAATAGAAAATTTAGAAGCACTTGGAAACTCAAAAACACACTCCTGACCACCAAATGGGTTACAGAAGAAATCAGGGAAGTAATTAATTTGTGGAAATTAATGACATTGCCCATAAAATACACTGACACCCATAGAACACAATGGAAGCAGTCCTAAAAGGAAATTTCATTGCAATCAATGGTCACATTAGGAAAACAGTAAATTTAAATAAACAGCCTAATAAGGAACCTCAGGATACTTGAGAAACAACAACAAACCAAGCCCCAAGCAAAATTAAAGATAAGAAATTCATAAAATTGAGGCTAAAAGAAAACAGTGCAAAGAGCCAATGAGTTAAAGAACTTGTTATTTGAAAGAATAAATAAAATAGATGTACTTTTAACAAAACTTAGCAAAAGAAAGAGACAAAAACTAACATCAATGCAATTAGAAATGAAAACAGTGAAATCACAGACACAGTCAAAATCTGCAAGATAGTAATTACTATGAAAAATTGTATTTCAACAAGTTGAAAAAAAATTTTGGGAAGCAGGAGTTGAACTCAGGGCCTCACACTTGCCAGGCAGGTGCTGCGCTGCTGAGCTATATCCCTGGCCTTGAAAAATTCTGAAGAAATGGACAGATGCCTAGATCCATATGAGTTACCAAAATAAAGCAAGAAGACAAAAATATTGAACAACTTACGGGTAATGACAATGAAATTGAGGCAATAACACAAAACCTGTCAACTAAAACCATCAGGACCAGATAGGCGGATTCACCGCTGAATTCTACAAAACCTTTAAAGGCAATATGCTGCCAGTATTCACAATCTTCCGTGAAGGTGAAAGGAAAGGAATGCTTCCAAACTCATCACTGGATAACAGCATCACTCTAATCCCCAAACCAGACAAAGGGCCAACTAAAAAAGAAAACTACAGGGCAATCTCTTTCATAAACATAGAGGCAAAAATCCTCAAGAAAATATTGACAAATGGAATGCAACACATCATCAAAAGGATCAGACATCATGACCAAAGAGGTTTCATCCCAGAGTTGCAAGAATGACTCAACATACATAAATCAATAAGTTTAACACATCATACAAATAGCAGTAAGGACAAAAAAAGTATGTTCATATTAATAGATAAGAAAAGGCTTTTGACAAAATAGTACACCTTTTCATGATAAAAACTTTAAAGAAAGTAGGTATAGGGCTTTATTTGAACCTGATAAAAGCAGTTTATAAAATCGACTGCCAGCATCATTTTTTTTTCTTTTTTCTTTTTTCTGTTTTTTTGTGGTACCAGGGATCAAACTCAGGACCTTGTGCTTGCCAGGCAGGTGCTTATTCCACTGAGCTCTATCCCCAGGCCCCAGCATCATATTAAATGCGGAAAAGAAAAGTGAAAGCTTTCCCTCTAAAATCAGAAACAAGACAGAGATGTATACTATGACCTTTTGTTTTAAACAAAACATTAGTTAACATTAAACACAAAACATTAATCAAAGCAACCAGGCAAGAGAAGCAAATAAAGGGAGTGCATACAGAAGTCCAATTATTATTATTTGCAGATAACATGATATTCTACAAATAATTCCGCTAAAAAACTCTGAACTGATAACCAATTTCAGCAATGCAGAAGGATACAAAATCAACACATACAAATCAATAGCACTTGTGTATGCCAGTACGGAACCCAATGAGAAAGAAATTAGGAAAACAGTACCAATGACAACAGCATCAAGAAAATTTACATGCCTAGAAATTAACCTAAGGAAGTGAAAGACCTCTGCAGTTAACACTACAGCACACTGCAAAAGAAAACTGAAAAGACACCAGAAAACGAGACATACCCTGCTCCTGGACAGGCAGAACCAGTACTGACAGAACGGCTATTCTCTCAGAACTTATATGCAGATTCAATACAATTATAGTCAAAATACCAACAACATTCCTCATATAACTAGGAAAGTCAATCCTAATAAAATTAATATGGGACCAGAAGAAACCCAGAATAGCAAAAGCAATCCTAGGCAACAAGAGCAAAGCAGGAAGTATCACAATACCTGGCTTCAAGTTATACTATAAAACAACAATGGTAAAAATGGCATGGTATTTGCATAAAACAGGTATGGGGACCAATGGGTGCAAAATAGAAGAAACAGAGTCATTCAGCTATTTGATCTTTGACAAAGGATCCAAGAACATATGTTGGAGGAAAGATAGTCTATTCAACAAATGGTGCTGTGAAACGAATATCTATTTGCAGAAAATTGAAGTTAGAACCATATCTCTCCCGTGTATTAATCTAAAGTCAAAATGGATCAAAGATCTAAACATTATCATAGAAACAGTGAACTTAATGGAAGATAAAATAGGTGAAACACTTGAAGTCATAGGTACAGACAAGGATTTTCTAGACAAAACTCCAATTGCACAAGAAATGTCAGCAAGAATCAACAAATGGGATTACATCAAACTAAAAAGCTTCAGCAGAGGCAATAAAACAATTAGTAGAGTGAAGAGACAATCTACAGAATTTGAAGAATATTTGCCAGCTATTCTTCAGACAAGACTAATAGCTAGTATATATAAAGCACCCCCCCCCAAAGTTAGGTCACCTAAAGTAAAAGACCCAATAAAGAAAGTGAAATGAATGAACACTGATCAGAAGTAGTACACATGGTCAACAAAAATATAAAAAAAGTTCAACATCTTGGGCTGTTAGAGAAATGCAAATTAAAACAACACTAAGATAATATTTTACACCAGAAAGAATACTAATCATCAAGAAATGAAAGAATAACAAATTCTGGCATAGTTGCAGTGAAAAATAAACCCTCCTACAATTTTGGTGGGAATGTAAGTAAGTATAAACATTGTGGAAATCAGTATGGAGATTTCTCAAAGAACTAAAATTAGAAAATCCACTTGACCTAGCTATTTCCCTTCCAGGTATTTTCTCAAAAGAACTAAAGAGATCATATTATAGTGATACATGCATACCACTGTTTTTTTTTTTTAAGTAAAAGAACAAAAACACTACTAAACAGACACAGTACCACAAGAACAGTACAAAAACTGAACTACAGATAACGTGGCAGGGGATCAAAAATGGTTGTTGTATTAAACATTGATAACTTCAAAGTGTATGCTCAGGACAATACAAATAGACATATAAGATTGATCAAACAATTAATCATTGATTGTTCCTTACATCAAAACGACATGAGACAATAGTGCAACCATGTCAGCCATCCTGCACATATATACATACCCACACAGCTATCCGCCTCTTGCTTTTCTCCTTCCCTTCATCCCGATTGCTCTCTACTTTTGAGCAGTCTCCCTTCATACCTCCCAATTTATATTCCCACCTCCAGGTTCCTACACTAATGATACAATATGCTGTTTGCACATGCACATATGAATTACCTCACTTAAGAATATGGTCTTTAACTGTGACCATTTGCCTATAAAAGCCTCCAGTTTGTCTTTCTTTATAGTTGAATAATATTCCATTGTGTAAAAATGCCACAGTTTCTTAATCCAGTCCTCTGTGGATGGACATTTGGATTGCTTCCATGATTTAGCTATTACAAATTGTGCTGCTATAAACATGGGTGCACATATATCATGGTGATACGACGTTTTCAGATCTTCTGGGAAAATACCCAGAAGGGGAATAGCTGCATTGAATGGGACCTCTAGACCTAGTTCTCTGAACTGATCTCCACAGTGGTTTCACCAGTCCGCATTCCCACCAGCAGTGCAGAAGAGTTTCTGTTTCTCCACAGATTTACCAGGATTTGTTATTGGATGATTTCTTGATGCTGGCCAATCTTATTGGGGTGAGATGAAATCTCAATGTTGTTTTCATTTGCATTTCTTGAATGACTAAAGATGTAGAACATTTTCTCATATATTTATTTGCCCTTTGTATTTCTTTATCTGAGAAGTGTGTATTCACCTCAGATGCCCATTTCTGGATTGCATCTTTGAATTTGGACAGGTTCATGTTTTTTAATTCTTTGTATGTTCTAGATAAAAGACCTTTGTCTGAGGGACAGCCAGTTAAGATTTTTTCCCAATTTGTGGGTTTTCTTTTTACTCTGCTGGTGATTTCTTTAGATGTGCAAAAACTTTTCAGTAAAATGAGGTCCCAGATATTGATTCTTTGAAGTGTTTCCCTTGCAGTTTGATTTTTGTTCGTGAACTCTCTGCCTACTCCTGTCTTCAAGGTTTTTACCTATTTTCTCTTCCAATAGGTTTAGTGTTTCTGTTTTAATATTGAGATCTGTGTTCCATTTTGACTTGAGTTTAGTGCATGGTGATAGACTTGTGTCTATTTTCAGTCTTCGGCTAGTGGCAAGCCAATTTCTCCAGCACCATTTACAGAAGAGGCTATCTTTCTTCCAGTGAGGTTGTTTGGCCCTTTTGTCAAAGATTAGGTGGCTGAGTGTGTTTGTGGTTGTGGCTGTATCTTCCAGTCTGTCCCATTGATCCTCAGGTCTGTTTTTGAGCCAGTACCAGGTTGACTTTATTACAGTAGCTTTGTAGTATAATTTCAGGTCAGGGATTGTGATTCTCCCTGACTTGTCCTTGTGGCCCAGAATTGCTTTTGCTATTCTGGGTTTCCTCTGGTTCCAGATGAATTTGAGGAATGTTTTCTCTAGATCTGTGAGGTATGCTGATGGTAGTTTAACGGGAATTGCATTGAATCTGTACAACAATTTCGGTAGTATGGCCATTTTCACAATGTTGGTTCTTCCTATCCATGAGCAGGGAGTGTTTTTCCATTAATTGAAATCCTCTTTGATCTCTTTTTTCAGAGCGCTGTAGTTTCCATTGAGTAGATCTTTTACCTCTTTTGTTAGATTCATTCCTAAATATTTCAATTTCTTGGTTGCTATTGTAAAAGGTACGGTTTCCTCAATTTCTCTCTCAGTTTGTTTGTTGTTTGTGTATAGGAATGCTATTGATTTTTGGGTGTTGACTTTGTATCCAGCTACGCTGCTGAATTTGTCAATTAATTGAAGGAGTCTTCTTGTGGAGTTTTTGGGGTCTTCCATGTAAAGTATCACGTCATCTGCAAATAGTGATAGTTTTACTTCTTCCTTTCCAATCCGTATTCCTTTTATTTCACTCTCTTGTCTAATTGCTGTGGCTAATGCTTCTAGAACTATGTTGGATAATACTGGTGACAGTGGACATCCTTGTCTTGTTCCTGTCTTTAAAGTAAAAGCTTTCAGTTTTTGTCCATTTAGTATGATGTTGGCTGTTGGTTTGTCATAGATGGCTCTGATCAGATTGAGGTAGAGACCATCTATTCCTATTTTTTCTAGGGTTTTTAACATGAATGCATGTTGGACTTTATCGAAAGCTTTTTCTTCATCTATTGAGATGATCATGTGGTTTTGGTCTTCGGCTCTATTGATATGGTGTATTACATTAATTGATTTGTGAATATTGAACCATCCCTGCATTCCTGGAATAAATCCAACCTGGTCATGGTGTATAATTTTCCTTATGATTTGCTGCATTCTATTTGCTAGTATTTTATTGAGTATCTTTGCATCTATGTTCATTAGGGAGATTGGCCTATAGTTCTCTTTCTTGGTTGGGTCCTCACTGGTTTTGGTATTAGTATGATTCTTGCCTCCAGAAATGAGTTAGGGAGAATGCTTTCTTTTCAATTTCATTGAAGAGTTTGAAGAGTGTTGGCATTAAATCTTCACGGAATGTTTTATAAAATTCTGCTGTAAATCCATCAGGGCCTGAGCTTTTCTTTGTCAGTAAGTTTTTAATGACATTTATAATCTCATTAATTGATATTGGGTTGTTCAGGATTTTTGTAGCTTCCTGATTCAACTTTGGTAATTTGTGCATTTATAGAAATCTGCCCATTTCTTCTGAGTTTTCTATTATATTGAAGTAAAGATTCTCAAAGTATTAGTGATCTTTTGATTTTCTGTAGGATCTGTAGTGATTTCATCCTTTTCATTCCTTATTGCATGAATTTTTTTTTCTTTTTTTTTTATTTTAGAAACATAAAAGTACAAAAACATATTGACAAACAGACACCCATTATCATAGAAAATAGTACAATCACAACTAATCTATAGACAAGGTGATATGGTCTCAACAGTAGTTGTTGCTTTATCCATTGATATCTTCGAATTGTAGATGTATGGACCCATATACAGACATGCAAATTT
>PVLD010015722.1:0-47568 GCA_004027595.1 Dinomys branickii
TTTTTTTTTTTTTTTTTTTTTTTTTTTTTTTTTTTTTTTGTTTTTTTTTTTTTTTTTCTGTTGTTGAGAGGATCAACTGTCTGACTAAATTTGCATGTCTGTATATGGGTCCATACATCTACAATTCGAAGATATCAAGATAAAGCAACAACAACTGTTGAGACCATATCACCTTGTCTATAGATTAGTTGTGATTGTACTATTTTCTATGATAATGGGTGTCTGTTTGTCAATAGGTTTTTTTACTTTTATGTTTCTAAAATAAAAAAAAAAAAAGTCCCATATTTAGGCAGATGCAGGGACACTTTCCTGCATTCCCAGTGCTTCTGAAGGTTGAGGCAGGAAGATGGCAACTTCAAGTGTAGCCTGGGCTACCTAGAAACTTAGTGAGACCCTGCCTCAAAATAAGAAAAGAAAAGAAAAATGGTTGGCAGTAAGCATCAGTATGAAAGCTGTGGGTTCAATCCCCAGTATCAGAAAAAAGGAAGGAAGGGAGGGAGGGGTTCATACTTATGACTAAGGGAAGGTAATAAAGGCTGAATAGCTCAGAAAGAGCCCTGTCTCGGAAATGGATTGAGCCACTTATCAGGATGGCTTTGTGGTGTCTGGCTCCTGATTTCTGCCTTCACCACAGGAGGATGTGCACTCCTCCCTGTGGACAGTGCAGCCCAAACAGCCCTCTTGGAAGCAGTGAGCACCCACCACCACATTGATCTTGGACTTCTTGGGTTCCATGACTATAGGAATATAAGTTTCTGTTCTTTCAGATTACCCAGTGTATAGGCATTTTGTCATAGCAACACAAAATGATGACAGTGGCTTAAATCCAAAATGCTCACAGTATTAAATGTGAGAGTATGGAGCAATCAAAAGACACATGCATTCTGGTGGGAGTGTAAACTGGTCCAGCCACAATTCCTCACTTTAGCCTCCTTACCAGTAGCTGGTACTACAGCCTTATGCCTGGCTATGATCCATTATCATTTGGCTAGAGTGCCAAGATCAGTCAATAGAGATGTGATTTCTTTCAATAAGTTATGAGGAGGAAATGATAGCCTCGTGCCAAAAATGAAGGCATAGCCACAGAATGCACCATACATAAAAACTTAACTCAAAGTTGATCAAAGACCTAAATATAAGAGTTTAAAATATTCTTAGGAGAAATCATAGGGGACTATCTTTATGACATTAGATTTGACAATGACCTCTGGGATATAACATCAAAAACATAGGAAATGAAGGAAGAGATAAGTTGGACTTCACCAAAATTAAACATTTTGTTCATCAAATAGCACTACCAATACAGTGAAAACCAACTGATACAATGGTAGGAGACATTTGCAAATCATATTCCTGATAAGGGATTAATGTCCAGAACATTTAAGGAACTCCTACTACTCAACAACAAAAAGCAAATAACCCAATTGAACAAATGATCAAAGACTTTAAAATGTATTTCTCCAAAGAAAATAAACCAGCAACCAATAAGCACATGGGTTCTGTTTTCAACATGACTGCTCATTAGTGAAATCCACAATGAGATTCATTCAATGGTTATTTAAAAAAGAAAGAAAAAAATGAAAGAAAATTTTTAACAAGGAAATGAGAAGTATTGGTAAGGACTTGGAAAAATGAGAAGTTTGCATATTGCAGATAGAAATTTAAAATAATGTGGCAACTGCAGAAAAATCAACAGATGTTTAAGTTGATTATAATGCTATTCATTATGGCTGAGAACAGTTCAATGTCCACTGACAGGTGAGTAGATAAAATGTGCCAGTTATATTAAATGGAACATTACTGATCATTATTAGGTCATGCCATTTTGATACATACTACAATATGGATGAAACTTAGAAACATGTTAAGTGAAACCTACCGGACACAGAAAGACAAATATTGTATGATCATATTTATGTGTATTGCCTTGTCAAATTCATAGAGACAAAAAGTGGAACAGAAAGTACCAAAATATCCAAACCATGTAACGTAAAGAGGAGAGGTTTGTTTGGTTCATGGTGTTACAAGATTCAGTCCAGAGTCAGCTGGCTCCAAGGTAGTAACAAGACAAAAGGGTGTGGTGGAGGAAAGCTGCTAAATCTACGGCAACCAGGAAGCAGAGAGAGAAGGGAGGAGGCAGCAGGAAGAACGCGCACTTCTGGGACAAGCGCCTAGTGACCCCTCTTCTCAGCAGGCCCTGCTCCTGACAGCACATGCAGTCATGAGCTCGTTAAAGAAGAAATCCACTGATGGCATAGCACGTCCCAAAGCCCCAGCTCTGAACACCACAGACTTCCGGGGACATTTTAGCTCTAAACCACAAGAAAGAGGATACGGCTTAATGTTATTTGGGGGGTAAAGGATCAGGAAGAGATTGCAATGGAGTTGTCTTTTATCTATGACTCGAGAATGGAGCAACGCTTCATTCTACGCATGTTCTTGTGAGTGTTTGGATGAGTGGAGCAGAGAATGTCAGCCTCAGAGTCCGAAAAGGCTGGGGTCTGCAGAAACAGCAAATAGCAGGGAGATAGGTTCTCTCTTTTCTTTTCTTTCTTTTCTTTTTTCTTCTCTTCTTTTTCCTTTTCCTTTTCTTTTCTTCTTCTCCTCTCTTCCCCTCCCCTCCCCTCCCCTCCTTTGCTCCCTTTTCTTTTCCTCTTCTTGTACTGAGTATTGAACCCCAAACCTTCACGCTGAGCTACATCCTCACCCTTTTTTTAAATTTTGAGATGAGGTTCTTTCTAATTTGGTAAATTTCCCTGGCTGGGCTCAAACTTATGATCTTCCTGCCTCAGCCTTCTACAGTTCTGAGATTACCAGTATGCACCAAAAGAGCAGGCTCAGGTTAATTTTTTACAGTTACTTTCTTTGTGAAGATGAAGGCAGAGGAGATCTCCTCGCTATGACAGCTAAGACTGACCTGTTCTGGGATTTGGCTACTGTCTTTCTCTTGGCTCCTCAGAAAATCAGAAAAATGATTCAATTCTACCTGAATGGTATGGAGCAACATTGTGAGGACCCACCTCATCTTGATTAGGCCTTCTACAATGGCTAAGCCTAAACCAAAAGCCTACTACACAACTTATTTAACAGGAGTTATTTGTTGGGCATAAACTCTGTTTGGGATGATGAAAAAGTCCTGCAGATGGGTCATGGCAGTACTATACATATCGTGAGTGCACGTGACAGCAGTGATTCATACACTGGAAATGGTCAAGATGGTCAGTCTCATTTATGTATATTTGTCACAAGAAAAACACACAGGGAAAAATTCCCAGAGGCAAGGAGAAAATGGAAGAAAGAGCAATGCTGTGGTGGTTGAAAGAAGAGAGGAAGCCAGATTCCTTATGGTGGGGACAACTTGTAAGTGCCACAGATGTTCTTAGTGAAATTCAGAAATATTTGGATATTATAAATAATTGTATGATGTTCACCAGTGATGTGGGGTGATAGCAGCCAGATGACAGCAGAGACAACAGACAAAGAAGAGTAAAATTTGTGGTGTTACTGCTGCTGTGCTCTGCAAGTATGGAGTGAAACTGGAAGGGTGGTTTCCTGTGGAGGAAATGACTGGTAACACTGTCCACAGAAATGGATTTCAGCAAAGCAACATGCAGACAGGTGGTTGTGGACACACAGCTGGGCTAGTCCTCAGCAGCCCCACGGTGAATGGAAAATGCATTCACTACACCTAACCTACCAAATGCTGTGACCCAGGAACAGATGGGAATTCGGATTTCGAAGTAGTTTTTACTGAATGCAAATGACTTTCACACTGTGAGAAAGTTAAATAGCTCTAAGTTAAACCATGGTAAGTTAACAACCTCTATGACTGAGTAAAGCTCTAGGTAAAGGGCAGATTAGACTAGTTAGGGGAAGTCTGTGGGTAATTGGTGTCTTTGGTCTTATTTTCAGCTAGAGTAAGTGTCCAGAGCAAGAAATAGTACGAGGAGGGGCAGCTGCAGAGGGAAGGTGGTTGTAGGACAGAACAACGTGTGTATATACATAGCAACATGTGACCAGAACATCTTGATTTTATGCAATTTGATGCCTGCTTCATTCATAGATGAAAATTAGCAAGTTAAAAAAAAATCAGGTGGTAGCACTTGCTTTAGACAAGTGCTTTGTTTGGTTTTTTACATTTGAAGTAGTCACATCACCAAATGTTTCATATTTTCCATTTTTCTTATGTTACTTTAAAATTTTCCTCTCTAGATATAGAAGGGAATGGATAACAGTCTGTGATTCTGGGTTTAGAGGGAACCCTGGCTTGAGGGAAAACCTGATTCTTTTCATGAACTAATACAATTTGGTCCATTTCTTTATCAAGCATTCTTTATGTCATTTATAAGATTAATAGTTTAATCAAATGGGTTTACTTGAAGTTTAAATAAGATAGTGCAAGAAAAGTACATAGAAGCTGCTTGGTAGCTCTTCCTCTTTCCTTTGTCCTCCTCTTCTCCTGTTCTTACCTTTCTTTCCTTTCTTTGTGGGATTTCAGATGCGTAGGAGGTACGTTTAGGATGTTCCCCAAACCACGTCTTTCTATCCTTACTACTCAAAGGCAATGCCTGGATGGACAGATAAGCAGTGTCTGTGAACTAGCTACAAGTCAGAAAACCAGGCCGCCCCAAAACTAGTTATTCAGGCCTCCTGACACGCTTCCCAGGTATCAAAACACATACTGCCACCGAGAAGCACTGCAGGACCCTGGTTCTGGCTGCCTACTCTGGTGCCTCATCCTCATGTCTGCACTGCTGCTCTGGACCAGATTCACACCATCCCCACACCTACACAAGTCAGAGAAGAGTGAGATGACAGTGACAAAATTACCTCAGGACTGACTTTGCTTCCAATTAATGATTCTGTGCTCAGAATTAAGAAAATTAACACATTTTGCAGATCTTTTCTTAACATGATTTCCTTATTTCTCAAATCAAATTTACAAAAGAAATAGGAGAAAGCAATTGTCTATGTTCACTGAGACCAACCCATGAGGACAAGGCAGGGACAACATCTACCCCTGCTGAAACTCTCTCCACTCTGTGAGTATAAAACCCCCAAAGTAGCACTTTTCTCATTTGTCCAGAGAGGTAACTTCAAAATCAAGGAAACAGGAACAGGAACAGGAACAGGAATTCTCCACAGGACACAGGCACAGGAATTCTACATGGAGCAAATCTGGCTTGTGAAACACCAAGGAGTCCATTGACATAGTACTTGAAGATGCAGCCAGGTGGGGTCTGTGCCACACAAGGTGGGGTGCTGCTTGGCTTCCTCGTGGCCCTTTCCTTTTCCTTTTCTCCTAAAAAGTGAGGCCCAGCTCTGAGCAGCTCAGTGCCCACACTCCCTCAGGAGAGAGCCTATGCTCCTTTCTAGATGTTTCAACACTCTAGGGGAGACTGTGCGATGGCTGCCACTCCATCCCACTTAGTGAGGTCCTCCTCAGCCTTGACACTTTAATGAGCATTCCCAGATTTGCGACCCCTCCAGCAAGGGAGAAAGAGAGAGAATTATTACAGGTTTCTGCCAAAGGGATAGAGCAATAACATAAATGACCCAAGGGGCAGCCAATGCAGTTCTAAGATAAAGCTCTCACTGGGATCAGCTGTGCCTTGAAAATGTCAGAGTGGTTGATTGGCAGGTGCTTGGGGTGGAGGGCAGAGTGGGGAGAGGTTGTACGCAGAGGGTGCCCTCACTGTGGGTCCCACAGTAGCCCTGCTGGGCTCCTGGCACCCCCATCAGAGAGGCTGTACCAGTGATTTGGCTTGGCCTCTAGAATCTGTGAGGTATCTCTCACCACCTCTGTGCCTACACCCCAGCCTATCCCGTAGGGTGAGAAAGGAGTCTTGTTCTCAATGATAAACTTCAGGAAAGGAAATCCCTTGTCTTCCTGGATAATCTATTCTAAGAGGCACTGAAGTGTGGAGGACATTCTTTGATTAGAAAGCACTGAGGACACACAATGATTTGTTTATTGTTTGTTAGGATGTCTAAAGATAAGGCTCCAATTAAAAAAAAAGGTAAGTCTCTGTTGTACAGCCTGATAGCTCAGTTGGTAGAGCATCAGAACTTTTTATATTAATGTAAATGTACTAAAACATACTAACTTTTTCACTAATCTGCCACTAGAGACCAAGGATTAAGGGAATGTATATGGTTACCAAGTTGACTAGGGGTGGATTGTAGTAGATTGATAACTGGTGGTCAATTTATAATCCCCAGCTGAACTGAGTAAGTGTGGTGCTGAGTAGGGAGGCCCTCCTGGGGATTGTTGCCAGCAGCATTAGAGGCAGAATTGGAGAAGGATAACCCTTTAATTACTAAAATGTTTGGTATCCACACATTTGTACTAATTACCCCTTTGGTTCTAGCTCAGTAAAAGGTGACTGAGACTGGTAATCGTGGCTGTAGTCCACCTGATCCCAGACTTTTGCCTCTTTTGTTTTTCTTGGCTCACTTTTCTTTTCATCTGCAGGTACCTCATTCTCGGGACCTGTCACCCTGAATAGAATGACACTGAGGAACAGACACTCTTGCCGAATATCCCCCTCGCCCTTTTTTTTTTGGTAGAGAGAATCTAATTCAGGACCTTGCACTTTCCAGGCAGGCACTGTGCTGCTGAGCTAAACCCCTAGCCTCTCTTCCTTTTCAAAAGGTGCTTTACTCAGAAGATATGAAAGGTTAATGTCCCAAACTACAATGTTCTGCACTTTTATAGACATCAATCTTTCTTTCCCAGGAGTTCATTTGCCACAGAACAATGACAACCGTGACAGTAAGCTCAAGACTCTGTAGCTGGTACTTGCTTTCATTAGCAGCTTACTCTGCATGTGTCAAGCTGGGTTTCCATGCCACACAGGAGAAGAGCATGGATACCCCTAGTAGAATCCTCGAGGAAATGCTGAACCAGGGTGGGGTGAGCCAGTGGGTCTGGAAGTCAGAGCCTGCACTATGGGTCCTTGGAAGTTATTCCATCCCCTGGGCTCAAGCCTTTCCTGTAAAGCGGCAAGGGTGAATGGAATGATTTCTGCAGACTACCAGTGTACCAGGTTACAAATCTAGCTTGCCAGTATTCCCTACTTTTAGTTTGTAAGGCCACTTGTCTTTCTTTGATCTATGTTTTTGATCAGTGAGAGAATCAGAGTATCAAAGAAGGGGGACTCAATTCGTGCTTCTCAGGCCGGGTGGGAAGCCCTGATCTCAGGCCTATGGCTTGTAATTAGTCCTGGGCTTAGCGGACTCTGTCGGTGACTCTACCTCTGAGACAGCTCCTGACGTAGTCCTTCCTATAGTCAGAACTCTTAGAATTTCTGTAGACTTTGACAGTTTGCGCAGGTCCTGAGAATTAAAAATCGATTTTTATTTTTCCCCGACAAATATGGCACGATTAAATATTTGTTTCTGACTTCCCTCCTTTCTTTCTGAGGAGGAAGAAGGCATGGTTTGGGGGACCTGTTTGCTGCGGTGGGTGTGGACACGGACTGCACCAGCACTAGCTTTCCTCTTAGTCCTCTTACAGAAAAGCACAGGAGATGTCTAGTGTAAAATTTATGCTCTAGAGGTATTGAATAGAAGATGTATCTGTATCTATTCTGTGTCTCTATATCCCCCCTTCCTTTCTGGCTCAGGGCCTGAATTGGAAACCCTGAGATTGGGGATAATACATCTAAGGCCCTGCCCTTCCAGCCCAGAGAAATATGAATGCTTGGCCTGAGCAAATCATTTAACTTATCTGCGCCATATTTTCCTTCAGAGTTAGTAACGATGATAATAATAAAACTGCCTGCCTACTGTTGTGATAGTTTAATGAGATGAATCAGATGCTGAGACCAGAGCTAGGCTTTTTAGAGATAGCAGAGTTATTAGCCACCTTTAAAAGGAGGAATTATACTTTCCCTTTTGTATTAAGAATAAGAAATCGTTTTAAAGTTCAAGGTTGTTTTCCCTCTTTGGCATCCTTTTTTTTTTTTTTTTGCGGTACCGGGGATCAAACTCAGGACCCTGCGTTTGCTAGGCAAGCGCTTATTCCACTGAGCTATATCCCCAGCCCCTCTTTGACATCCTGAGGAAATTCTTAACTGTTAGATTTACTTTCCTGGCAGTTTTGAAGTCCCGTGGTGAGCCAGCTGCGGCAGGAGGAGCACAGTAGTGCTATGGCGGCCACCTGGATGACAGAATGAGCTCACAGCACACAGGTGGCAGGGCCCAGGCCCATCGGAACAAGGGTCACAATCTACTGCTCCTCTAGGGTTCTTCCTTTGTAAAGGCGCTCAGCTGCACTCACAGGCCCTTCCAAGATTCCAAGGTCTGCAAAATAACTACAGTGGGCTGAGTGAAGCAGAAAAATTGAGCTTAATTCAAAGGAAGCAATCAGAGTACTATTTGCAGACTTAAGTGAGAATGCTGGGGAAAATGAAGGATTGAGGGCTCCAGGCAAATGCAAGGAAGGTTATGGTAAGGGATTGTAAATTTCCATGAAGTTGAAGATTACTGGAGTCCGGTTACGCTAGTGAGTCAGTTCTTGGCTGTGGGTCAAGTGGGATGTATGACTTCATTCTGAGACCAGAGCAGTTTTTGGTGAGAGATCAGGATATGGCAGCAGATGTGGAGAGGAGGTGCCTGGAGATGGCATGCTGAGCACAAGGGCCTAGGGGATGCTCTGTGCTCTGTGGATAGCAAAGGCTCAGGATGAGGGCTGTATTTTGGGTGGAGCAAGTGAGGCTCCAGTGTAGGGGGAAGAGACCCAGGATGACACACCAAGCCTCAGGAGTACAGGGAGGGCTGGGTACTTGCAAGGGGGTGGGAGAGGCTGGCCACTGCCAGAAGCTTTAGACGATGATAGTAATTGGACCATGAGCGACCTAAGAATCACACTTTTTGTCTTTCTTCCCACAACCATGCAATAAAGGCAAACTTCAGGGCACAGGAGTTTTTACTTCATTTTATAGCTCAATTTCTCACATACTGTTTACCTAGACCAGCCTGCTGCAGCTCAGTCAGAGGCTCACACCCGTAGGACTTTCTGCACAGTGACTGGGAAAGGAGAAGAGAAAGGGGCCTGAGAGAGAGGCAAAGCATCCTTTTCTCTGCCGCTGTCCCTCTTCTCCTTCTCTATGAAGGACTCAAAGTGGCTGCGTGTATCTCCGGTTTCACTGTGATTTCAGGGACCACTTTCCATTCATAAAATGCAAATCTATTCAGAAGCTCACTCGCTCACTAATACAATTTTCCAATTGATGTTGACACTGTCTTAAAATTCTTACAAGTCTAAAGCAATCTCTTGAACATAATTTTAAGTTCTAAGCAACACTAATGAATTCCCTGAATAAAATAAAGCTATATGGCTTTTTAATTGATTTTTTGGAAACGAACTTCTATTTCTGAAAGAACAGAATTTTCCTAGCTCAAAACTAGGAAAGGAGTATGATATTTCAAGGATTCTGGATCTCTTGAAACTAAAGTGGCTTAAATTCTATTATTTAATCAACTGTAGAGAAATTTCCCACTAGGAAGGTTATAGTCCAGTAGTAAATAAAAAGTTATTTTGTCAAAGGTCCTGGCCTGAGTGCCATCATCTGTTTTAGCAAACAAACGGGGTCGGCAGAAATGGTGTTTGTTTCTTGACTTTTGCAAGTAAGGTATCTAAGTCATAGGAACTACTATAAATCCTACACTTCCTTGTACATTTATGCAGGGTGCTAAGGGAGCACTTTATAGTTCTTCCTAGTCAATACTAAAATGAAATATTGAGGTAGGCATTTGTCTTGGTTACTTTTTTCTTGTTGCTGAGACAAAATACTCAATGCCCAAAATTAAGGAAGGAAAGGTTTATTTAGTTTACAGTTTGTAGAGGTTTCAGTCCATACTTGGCTGGTTCTGAGGCAGAGTGGCATATGGCAGAGGGCAAATGTTCATGGCCACAGAACATAGCAAAAGCAACTAGCAAAAGGGAGGAAAGGCGGGCAAGCAGCCTCTTACCTTCCCTTACACTGTAAACAGGCTACCCCCACCCAGGGGGCCTGTAGCTCTCACACAATTTCCATGCCCTCCTCTTCCACAGGCTCTTCCTTGGCTTCCACAGGATGTATAGAAAGTAAACACCCTATCTTCCTGCTGAGTCCCTCAGCCAAATCTCTAGACTCCTCAAGTTGACACAATGTATCAACCATAACAGCATTATAAATACCTCTGTTTTCAAAGTGAAGATGCTGGACTCTCCTGCTGTAACAGTGCCAGGATTTGAACCCAAATGATGAGACTGTAGAAGAAGGTCCAGTAATGGGACACAGGCTTTTGGATTACTGTTGTTACTTTTGTCTTACTATATCCATAGGTGATCCTATACAAAACTGAGTGGCTGGGGAAATGCAGGAAAGAGAGACTCTTTGATAACTAAATATCCCATTTCTCACTGCAAAACCTCTGATTTAGTATTGTCTGAAAAAGAAGTAGCCTTAGGCCTGTGGCTCTGTCTTTTTGATCTGTAGTGAGGGGCAGTCTGTGTCTCTTAACAGCCACATTGTACAAGGACATTACCTTGTTCAGCCACTTTCCTTTAACATTAACACTTAGTTGACTGCTCCAGGATTAAAATAGGTTCTTGAGACCAGTGCTTGATAAAAATTTTTGCTTTGGCACTTTCTGAAGCAAAAATGAAGACTACTAACCTTCATTCCACAAGGAAAAGGACATAACTTCCTGTGCCTAGGGACTCTCAGAGTGGACAAGGAGGGTCTCTCAGGATCTCTGGCAAGTCATGCCCTTCTTCCTGGATGTCACCTTGCCCAGTACTTGTCCTAATATGCCATCAAACTCCTTCAGGTCCCCCCAGCTCTTCCATTTCTTGTCAACTTGCAGCATTTTCTCCCAAGCCTCTCCCTGGCTATCAAAGTTTTCCACACTGCAGGAAGGTTGTCTTCTTTCCCAGAGCTCTCTGAACAGACAACAAAACACACATTTTCCCTTGTTTTTACCTGTCTACTCTTCTTTACTGACCAGTCTCTTCTGTTTGTCTCTGGCTATTTTGGTACCATCTTGCTGCTCCCTGGGAGGTTCCTACAATCCCAACCTGTCCTTCACTCTTCCCAGACCTACTTTTCTTGGGAGCTACAATGGCAAAGCTCTTTCATCCATGTCAGGGAACTTGGTACCCTGACCATACTCAGAAGGGATAAACTTCAGGCTTTGAGCTCAGTTACCAAACTGGGCTCCAGAGACAGATCTGGTCTTTGCCATCTGGTACATGGTTTGCTAGGTGGTTTGAACATGTCCTCCCATGCTCACCTGCTGGAGCCTTGGTCCCTCTGTGGCCTTGCTGAGATCTTTATGGATGATGAGACCATTGAATTAGCATCCTTTTATAAGGGTCTTGGTCTAATCCCAATCTTCAGCAAAAGGTTTAAATAAAAGAGACAAGTGGTATGATTTTAAGGCTCCAGGAGAATGAAAACCTTCTAACTGAATTTGAGATTCCCTGGGGTTGAAACAAAGAACTTCTCTGGGGGGCCTGAATTTATTTGTTTTCAAGCAAAGGAAGGGGATACTGAGGTAAGCTCAGAACTGAGCAGAACCTTGGGAGTCAGTTCAAAGACTTCTCCAAGTAGTAAATTTTGCCATTTAAGAGAACAGTCTTATCTCCAGGGTTGGCAGCTTTACTGCTGTGTAATAGGGGGGGTGTCAGCAGCCCGTGTTCTTGGTTGTCTCAGCTGTGCTTATCTTGACTTGAGAGCACCATGCATATGTTCTTTTCCAACACAGCCAGAGGTCACTGTATCCAACAACATAACCCTGTACAGCTTGGTCTCGAACACCTTCGGAGGGGAGAAATGCTGGTCTCTGGAGTGAATTTGTGCAGAAGTGTTGTAAAGCAAGGCCTTATGTTTGGCTGCTTCAGCACATGGCTGGATCCTGTTTGGTTTTTCTATCATGTTGAAATGTATCTAGGGGACCCTCAAGTATTGTGAGTTAAATAAATCTCTTTATTTTATATACTATATCACACTGGGTATTTTGCTATGGGAACATAAACTTGAAGAAGAGCAAATATCCCCATTTATTGCTTCTTTGAATTCAACACTCATGTCTTTGAAGAAACGTTCCTGTTTTTCATGTCACTTCTCTGACCAAAGACCCATCATATTAACTAAGAAATATATGAAGTGGCTCTTCAGTTGAAGGAAGCATGGCGAAGGGGTCCCGATGGGCATGTGTTCTGACCCATGAAGGGCTGACCTTCACCGGGAATGGGGACTTCCACATACATGTAGCTGGCCTACAATTCTGAGCCTATCAGATGACCTCAGCCCTGGTGCTCAGAGAAGAAACAGATGATTGTTTTATTCTTTGTGTCATCTTGGCTGGGGAGTCTTTCTCTTCTCTATAGTTCCCTCAGTGAGCTCTGGATTTTCTGGTGGAGAAGGCAGTATGCATGTACGCAGCGAGGTGGAAACATAGCCAGAGGGTTCTTCCAAGGGCTTTGAGCCTCAGCACTTTTACTATTCATCTCTAATGAAATACAGCACAGGAAGCAAATCACTGGAGACAGATTTTCACCCATGATCATATTCTACCTAGTAATCATATTTTTTCCTAATGCTAGTATCGTTAATTCAAGACTGCCATGTATGACTGTTTTATTACTGATTGTGATAAAAAAGTGATTAATTAATCCTGGTGTCATTGAGAGCCAGGGTTTTCATGTCAGATAAAGACAAAACAGAAGAAAGATTGATGAGGTTAGGGAAAACCCTATAATTTATAAATGCACATTATCCATCTCCATCTCCAGGAAGGCTTGGGAACAATGGACAGTTCAGTGGCAATGAAAACTGGTAACACTCAAATTGTAGTCATTATATATCATTTATCACTAAAAGGAGCCAAAGTCTCTTGGGAAAATGGCTGATTACAGGTCTGTGGCTGGAAATGTACAATTTGAGCCTGGGACATTTTGTCTCACTGTAAAGTAAGGAAGCAACCACAGAATAATAAGATCATGTCAAAAAGACTCCAGAAGCAATATTAAGAGGGTCCCACTAACTGAAGATGGGATGATAAAGAAACACTAAATTTCACACTCATAATTAATGAAACCTATAAAATGCACTTAAATCCATGATCTCATAACGAAATGTGAACAATGTTAGAAAAACTAATTGCCAATGGGATAGGATGTGTATGGGCAAATGCAATGCTTTGAAAATTGATAAAAATCAGCGTTTATTCTTCCTTTCTTATACCAGCCATCATATATGAGAGTTAAACATACAAAGGCTGATTAAAAAATACAGTTAATGTATGTTTTTAAATGTAGCACAATAAAAGATAAATTGCCATTAACCCCTCCTTAAAACATTCTCTTGTGTTTTGAGCACATTATGCCATTATGCTTTTCATTTTCTGAATCAATTATGCAAGTCCTCGTTTGTGATTCTACTAGGTATGATAAGAAATACTGCAAATGCTGCTGCTGAGTGTCATCCAATGGAAAGGCAGTTCATACAAATATTCAAATTGATTCAAGATACCAAGGCAGCAATGACAGTGCAACTACAAAGCTAGAAATGGATTTCAAAAACTACTTGAGAAAGTGTCAAGTGTGCCAGTGTAACTGTGTCCCAGGCAAAGGAGAGTATTGTGAGGGGATTAATTTCACTGTGCCCTTTACTGTAACCTTTTTAAAAATTTAATTACAGTATTTATTATCACACCTCATACTATGTGATAGTTGTGTCATAGTTTCATTTGATAGATGATAAGAAATTATAGAAACTTTTCTAATAGTTTTAGAACTAAGGGATTATTAAGAAATCACATATGTAGAATATTACCATTTTGTAAATGCCACATAAAGTAATGCATCTAGGTAACAGCTGGCAAGATCCCAGTGGAGAGCAATCAGACATTGTGTGTTATCTGACAGCAGCACTTAATGCTACCAGCGAGGGAGGAACATCTAGTTTGTTTCAAGTATTTACAAATAGCCCAATAGTTTGAAAGTGGGGAGGTGGAGAAATATATTTGAAAAACAAGTGACAGGGAGATATTTAAAAAATCCATACTTTGAGAAACTATAAGGAAAAATTTCTAGGTTTGTTCTACAAATAAATTTGTAGAAAGATAAGTTGAGACAAAGAAGATGATGTGGAAATATAAAACTGACCAAATAACTGATGATTTTAAGATATTACCGTTAACAATTTTAGAGGTGGTAAAGAGGGAGGAGGTAGCTGAAAAAATGACCAGAGAGCAAAAAGGGAAGGCTCACCTTGAGGCCACTGTCTGGGCTAGATCCACCTTCTGAGTTAAATATTATCCCAGGAGCAGGATATTTTGGCTCAAATACAAGGAGAAAAGGTAACCAGGTAAATTAGCTCATACACAGGAAGTCCCTGAGCATGTATTCAGTGGTCTCCAGCAACCCTTGGATGACCCTGACCCTAATTACTAAGTCATTGACCCTGCAATTCTGACAGCTCCCTGCCCCCAACTCTGGACACTACAATAGTCCTCCAGGGGCCATAGAAGGTCAAAAACTCCACTGCCTGAGGGAGGGCAGAGCCAAGGTATTCAAAGCCAAGGGCAAAACACTAGACTAGTTCCTCACAATTCCCAAAGCAAATCTTAATACTTAATGGCATAGGTGTGAATGCTTTTGGGGCTATGAGCTCTTCTTATGGGCCCACTTCCTCCCTGTGGAGTATATTTGCATCTTCAATGAATCTTTGATTTTGCTCTTTTTCTGATTGTCCTACTCAATTTTTTGTCCAAGATGTCAGGAACCTAGGCAAGACTCCTGATCCAGAAATAGTAATGGTGTAGTAATTTGTCTACAAAACCAATCATTGATGACATTTTTGGAAGAATTAGGAAAAGCTTATCATATAGTATGCAATATCAGTGTTAAATTTCTTAAATGGCACCATTGAGTTGTGTTTATAGAGCATAGCCAAATGCCTTTATTTTAGGAGATGGATGCTGAAGTAATTAGGAAGAATTGACCCCAGGTGTGTCACTTTCAGATTGTTCAGATAAGTGATGATAGCTATGTATATATTTTAATTTTTGATAATAACTGGGAGGAATTATCCTTATTTTATAGAGATACATAATAAAACATGTTGAAATAAAATAATGTGCTTGCTGAGCTCTGAACCAATCAGAGCTGGGTCTTTGGAACATTGGAATCTTTTACACTATTCCTTTTACTTGTGTACAGGTGTAGAAAATCCCATGACAAAACACTGAAATCATGAATATTGTATGGGTATCTGCTAACCACACACACACACACACACACACACACACACACACCTCATACACACATATATTCAGTACCCACACCACAACATACACACACAGCATATATATTACTCACCAAACTCATATACACACACATACACACACCACAAACACAAAGAGTCATGTGGACCTATGGCTGGCTGGGACTACAGTGACCTGATGCCATTCACTTAGTTGTTCCCAGATGTGTGAATGGGCTTCTGGGAGGCAGTGTCTACTCCCAGTAGAAGGCCCTGACCAGTCTTCCTTCCTACAGACAAGACTCTGTTGCAACCTGCTTTTGAGGCACCTCCCGGAAGCCTCCTGCAGAGGTGGCCACCTGTACTCTCAATCCACGCCAGTTTTCACAGACCCTCAGATTTGGCTGTCACAAGCTTAGATTACATCACTGGGTCCTCCAGCAGATGACACACATGGCCAACCCTGGGACCCTACAAACAGTGCTGATGGGTTTCCAGAAACAGGGAGGTGCTAAAGGCTCTGATATGAGGACAATGGCTAGAAGTCTGAGCCCTGGGCAGCAGCAAACTCTCAAATTAAAGAAGAAGAAGGAGCAGGACAAGGAGGAGGAAGGAGGAAGGAGGAAAGAGGAAGGAGGAAGGAGAAGGAGAAGAAGGAGGAGGAGGAGGGAGAAGGAGAAGGAGGAGGAGGAGGAGGAGGGAGAGAAGAAGAAGTAGAAGAACAACAAGAAGAGGAAGAAGAAGAAGAGGAGGAAAAAAGAACTGGAAGGGGAAGAGGAAGAGGATAAGAGAAGAGGAAGGGGAAGAAGAGGGAGAGGAAGGAGAGGAAGAAGAGGAATAGGAGGGGAAGGGGAGGGGAAGAGGAGGAGGAGAAAGGAGAAAGAGGAAGGAGAATAAGAAGGGGAAGAGGTAGAAGAAGGAAAAGGAAAAGAAGAGGGAGAGGAGGGAGAAGGAGAAGAAGGAGGAGATGAAGAAGAGGGGGAAGAGGAAGAGGGGGAGAGGAAGAGGCAGAGGAGGAAGAATAAAGAGGAAGGAGAAGAAGAAGGGGAAGAAGAGGGAGAAGGAGAAGGAGGAGAAATCAGGAACTTTCCCCTGCAGAAGAGAAAGAACAGCAGAAGAACTGCTCTCTTCCGGTTACAGGCCTTGAAAAGTACAGGTCTTCCACAACACTGTCCTTTGTTGCTTCTACTGATTTCTTCTGATTGTTGAGCTTATCCTAAAATCATGATGTGGGCAAGTATGAGAGCTCACAGTGACCATGGCAGTAAGAGGGACCCACTGAGTGCCTGGTGACCTGGGGCTGGGTTGCTGTGTGGCACATGTAGGAGGCTGCAGGAATAGTAGTGACTCAAGACCCCTCAACCAAGAATGGAGGCCGAACTTCTAAGCCTTCTAATAGTATAAATGTTATTTGAGTGCCATGCTGTGTGGAGGGCATTCATTTCAATTACAAGATTCATCTGATTTGATTATATAAGGTTTTAAAAACACATAAAAGTGAAGAGGAAAATGATTCCCCTTGCACCCAGTGTCAACCATTATCAACGTATCTGCCAATCCTATCGAGTTGATGCCTCCACTTTTCTTTCTGGAGTACTTGAAAGTAAATCTCCAACACTGTATCATTTACTTTTAAATATGTCATTATGTACCTCTGACATGTTATAACTCCTAACAATTTTAATCATACACAGCTAATACTCAGTTCATGTTCATATTTCCCTGATTGTCTCAGCAGTGCTTTCTGCAGCTGGCTTGCTACAGCCAGGGTCCAAGCCCACAGATGGCTTAGACAGTTGTGCTTCTTATTTCTTTGTCTCTCTTACAGCTCTGCCTTTTGCTTTTCTCTTTGCTTTGTTGGAAAACTCATTTCTTTCTGTGTAAAGTTTGTGCACCCTCTTATACTTGTTTCTCCCATTCTACAGTTATTTTAAAGCACTAATTAGAGCATGGGTTAGATTCAGGCCCCTTTATGGGCAAGAATAGCACAGACGTGCTGGACACTTCCCACATCATACCACGGGGCACGTGCTGTCTCCTTGTGCCACTTTGGTGACTTCACCACTGATCTTTTAAAAAGAAAAAAAGCAAAAGAAGAACTTTGTGGAGAAGGACATTCTTTAGTTACTCTTTCAATGCATTGCCTCAGGCCTGACCAGGTGTTGCATTGATTGTTGGGTTCAGGAGGAAGTCTAGCAAAAGCGTTATAAGCCCCAGGGTCAACACTAAATGCTTTGCTGTGATATGCTGGAAGGAATGGTAACATAATGGCTAACTAGTCAAGTCTCAGGCCTATGATAATTGAGTTGTATTGTCCTTGCTAAAACGGTTGATACCTCCCATTAGCCCAGTTGCCTCCTTTGTTCTTTCTCAATAAAAGGTTACTGAAAATGCTATTCGAGGCTGCCGTCCAAGAGTCTGTAAGCCCCCTGATCCCAGAATTTTGTCTCTTGTATTTCTTTTTCCTTTTCTTTTTCTATTCATCCGCAGTTACCTCATTCTCAGGACCTTTTCACCCTGGACAAAAAAGGGATTCAAGACCTATAGGGTTTGGTATGTGCGCTCAACTAGTGTCTGTCAGATTTTTCCACTCTAAAACATCTTATATTTTTTTCCCAATAAGTGGTTTTAGCATCCATCCATGAAAATTTTCTACCTCCATTGCTTTATTGAAGTTTTAGAATGTTGATTTTCCAATTTTACTTTGCTTTTGCATTCATGAGCTATAATTTTCCAAAAAGAAGAATTTTCCTAATCAACTTTGGCTCCTTTGAAATAACAAGATGTAATACAATAGTATACTTTCCTGTCCTTTTAATTTTTTATATTAACGTGTTGATTTTATAACAATCAGCTCTACTGAACAATTTAAAAATAAACATTTTTCATTTGCCTATGTGAGAGTTTTATGCTCCTCAGCCTATGCCAGACATTATTCCTTTTATGCCCAAACTGCTACCTCTTGGGCTAGTGGCAGTTTCTTTCACAAATGTCTATGTGTCTCTGAGGCAACACCGTGCTTCTGATTACATTGCTGTTTTCTGACACAGCAGTGCGCTGCACATGGCCTTGTCCATCTGACGCCCAGTCCTGGAGCCCGACGCTTCTCAAAGACTCCTTTTGGTTGTACAAGGTATCTGTAGACCAGCTGGAAATACAGATTACAAGATTTTACTTAGTCTTTACCATAATCCTGATATATATTTATTATAATTATCTAATATTTTTAGTGGATAAAAATACTGAAGTTCAAACAGATCACCAAGTTTAGTTAGGGCCATATAGAGAGATAATTAAGATCTGAAAAGTATCCTACTTGCTATGATGGACTATAATATCATTAGGATAAGCTTTTGACTGGGTATTCAAAGAATGTTTTTTGGTAACAGAGCATAATTGAAAAGTAAAATCATATAATTTAATATTATGTTAAATTTATGATGGTAATATAAATCATGTTTTTAGATACATATACTTTTTTATTTTAAATATAAAAGAACTGAAACATATTAACAGACACAGAGACATAAACCAACATAAAAACAATAAAAGCAATACAGAGTTACAGACAAGGTGATAGGAAATGAACAAAGGTTGTTGTATTACATATTGAGAGATACATATACATTGTGAGATGATCACAACAATCTAACTAGTTAATATATCCAACACCTCACATACTTAGGCAATTCTTAATTTCCTCCACATTTTATAATAGCACAAACCAAAAAAGTGCTCAGAATCTCACTCCCAGAAACTGATTAAAATAGTTAATACCGTTCTAGACATTCTTTTGATATCTTAATGTGCCTATATGTAGAGATTAATGGTAACCTATATATTAATTACAAAAAATGGCAGTGCCATGTCCACAGTTGGGTAACTTGCTTTTTTTGCTTAATGGAAGGTAGTGTCCACTTTTCCCCCTCAATAAATTCATGTTAAAATCATGATCTCCTAGTGATATAGTTAGTAACACTTCTATGTGAGTTCCCCGTCTTTACTTCTTTCTCCTGCCCCTTACTTTCTTCTCCTCCTCTAATAATTATTTTCCTTCTACTTCCACATCATTGTTTTTAGAGTCCACATATTAGGGAAAACATGCAACAGTTGTCTTTCTGGGTCTAGAAACAGACTCTGTCTTTCTGGGTCTTTCTGGGAACATGATGATCCCTGTTCATTTTGCCATAAATGATATAACATTCTTCTTTGTAGCTGAATGATAGTACTCCACTGTGTAGATATACCACAGTTTTTTATCTATTCAACTGCTGATGCGCACCTTGGTTAGTTCCGTATCGTGGGTATTGTGAATTGTGCTGCAATAAACACAGTCATGGTCTCGAGGTCCATCCATTTAGTTATAAATCTCTCAAGTTTATCCTTCTTTATGGCTGATTAGTACTCCATTGTATGAAAAAAACCCCATATCTTTTTTATCTGTATATCAATTGATGAGCATTTGGGCTGTTTCCAATATTTAGCTATTACAAACTGTGCTGTTATAAATATGGGTGGGCATATATTATTGTGATGTGATGCTTTTAATCCTTTAGGGAAGAAACCAAGAAGGGGACTAGCTGGGTCAAATGGAACCTCTAGTTCCAGTTTTTTGAGGAATCTCCACACTGATTTCCACAGTGCTTACACCAGGCTACACTCCCACCAAGAGTGGAGAAGGGTTCCTTTATCTGCACAGCCCCTCCAGCATTTATTATTGATTGATTTCTTGATGATAGCCATTCTTTCTGCAGTGAGATGGAATCTCAGTGTTTTCTTAATTTGCATCTCTCAAGTGATCAGTGATGTTGAATATTTTTTCATGTATTTATTTGACATTTGTACTTCTTTGAGAAATGTCCATTTCAGATGCCCAATTTTGGGTTGGGTCATTAAATGTGAGGCATCTGATATTTTTCACTTCTTTATGTGTTCTAGATATTAGTCTTTTGGGGAACCACAAGCTAAGATTTATTTTCCCCAACTCTGTTTTTTTTTTTTTTTTCATTCTGTTGGTGATTTCTTTTGCTGTGCAAAAGCTTTATTGATTGTTGTGCTATTCAAATTTTAGTGTTGAGTTGCTTTTTCTTGAGACAGCCTAGATGTTAATAATCTAATGCAAAAGAAGCTGGCAAAGATTTTGCCCTATTAATGTGTACTTTCACTTAATTATTTCTATTGCTGTGAAAAATATTATGATACTATTTAATATGATGTTCTCCATTAGTTAGCTCTTGCTGTTTTTTGTGTTATTGGGGTCCTATTCAGGGAATTTTTGCCTGTGCCTATCTATGGCCTCAAGTGTTTCCTCTGCTTTCTTCCTGCAAATTCAAAGTTTCAGTCTTATGGTCTGTCTTTTCTCCAGTGTGTTTTTGCTTCTTTGTCAAGATCAGATGACTACAGTTGCATTGGTGAGTTTCTGCGTCCTCTATTCTATTCCACTGGTCTATGTGTCTTTCTGTGGCCTGACTGCATTAATTTTTGTTGCTATGTATTTGTAGTATAATTTGAAACTAGATATTATGATGTTTCAAGGCTGTTTTGTTTAGGATAGTTTTGGCTATGCTGGGTTCTTTCCATCTGAATTTTAGGACTTTATTTTTATTTCTGTGAAGAATGGCTTTGGAATTTTGATGGAGATTACACTGACTCTTTAGATTTCTTTTGTTAATATGGCCATTTGAACATTGTTAATTCTGCTGACCCTGTCTTCCTCAGTTTCTTTCTTCAGTGTTCTGTAATTTTCACTGTAGAGGTCTTCAACTTCTAGATTAAGTTGATCTCCCAGTATTTTAATTTCTTGAAGTTACTATGAATACAATTGTTTTCTGATTCTTTCTCAGCTAGTTCATTATTGGTGTATAGAAAAAACACTGTTTTTTTAATGTTGATTTTATATTTGATAAGCTATTTTTGTCCCCCTAAGAGTTTATAACTGAGTTGATAATAACCACATACAAGAAGTGATTCCAAGACTTCTTGAGGTGAGCAGGAATTGTGGTGCTGGGTCTTGTGGTGAATAGGAAGTGGCAGGAGAGCAAGGCAGGGATAGTTCCCTCAGTGAGAGGTGAATATCATCAGACTGTGAGTCTCTGATCTGTTATTTTGAATGCTCTCAAAATCACACCCTGTTTGGTTAGAAGGAAGGAGTGAGAAGACAGGAAAAATTAAGCAAGAACAGATTACACCTAGAGAAAAGAAAGCACAAATCTGATGGAGATCACTACATAGCAGCTCTGAGCAGGACTTAAATTAACCAATTGGCTTTCCATGTTTATTTGTGAGTCTGTGCAAAGTCTAGGTCTTTTGTCTGGAGATGGGTAGTGGACTCATAGAAAGAGAACCTCTGTGAATCACTAAACTACTAAGGCCTGTAATCATGGGTGAAGTTGTAAAGCCTCAAAGGACAAGACAAGATCACAGCCAAGGATGCTTGCTTTCAACTTCAACTAGATAAAGACTGTAGCGTGGGTGGAGACCTTCCTGGAATTATCATAACTCTCCTAAATTAACATAATGCCTTACTTAGAGAAGTCCTTGAGTGATTCTTGCTCTTTATCAGTAGTCCCCTCCCTTGTTCTGATAACTAAATAAACAGGGGCTGCCCAGAGAAGATCTTGGTCTTAGCCCTCAGAGAATCCTGAATTCTGTGAGAGGCTTTTGATCCTATTGGAGCCCTGAAGGATTTGTCTCTTTTCTCTAGCCTTCACCATCCATATCCACTTGTTTGGGAGACTGTGGATCTGATCAGTCTGCAATAACTAAGGGATAATATTAACTTGATATGAATCCACATTAATATGTGAGTATTCACAGCTTTGCTTGTAATGGCCAGACTTCCATGCAAAGACCCCAAAATCCATGAACAGGTAAATGGTTTAAAATGAGGTGTTTGTATAATGCAACATTACTTGGGAACAAAAGAAGGATAAAGTGATACACAAAACAATATAGATAAATTTGTAAAACATGGTATTGTGAGTCATGAACTAAGCAGTTCAGATTATTTGCTTTGTTGGTGTAAAATTCTAGAACTGGATTATGGATGAATGTAAAGGAATGATCAGAAATAAAGAGAGTTGCATATGAGCAAAAAAAAAAATTCTAGAACTAGAAAACTTAATTCTTTGTTTTTTTTTTTTTTTTTTTGCAGTACTGGGGATTGAACTCAGGACCCTGCGCTTGCTAGGCAAGCGCTTATTCCACTGAGCTATATCCCCAGCCCTGGAAAACTTAATTCAATGTGAGAAAAAAACGAGGGATATTTACCTGGAATGAGTGACGTAGGCTGCAGAGAGCATGAAAAAACACTTTAGGTGATGCAAATGCTTTATACCTGGCAATGATCATTCCCCCTACCATACCAAGTAGTATAGTGAAAATCAGTGGGTCTAATTTTATGCAATTTAAAATGAACTGGGGTTGATTTTAAAAAGGAAGTCAGGTTGCATCCTAATGCTAGCTATTATAGACAGCAAACTTTGCTCTGTAGAGGTCCTATGAGAGTTGAAGAATATCTCCCAGGATGTTTTTTCTGATGAACAGGAAAGAAGGGTGTTAGTATTCTGTCTTTTGTCTCCTCTTGCCACAGGAGATGTTGAATTTCCTGCACTTCTAGACTGAACCTTACTGTTTTTATTATTGACCAGGACAAACCTGAGATTTAGCACCATGGCTTTCAACAGACCCAACCTAGTTCAAAGGTGGTGCATGCAATGATCAGTATGTCAACACCATCCACAAAGGCACCAACAATGACTGATGCTGGGGGTATGCCTGTTCTCTCCCAGGGGTTGCTCTTTCTGAAAATAATATAGTGTGAAACTGTCAGGTGAGGTTCATGTTTTGAGACTGTTATATCACCTTTCCATTTTTGCTTATCCTCATGTGTGACTTCGGTGAATTACCTAAATTTTCTAAAGCAGCACGATAAAGTGAGAAGTATTTAAACATGATTTAATGATATCTGATAAAAATTACTGTTGTGCTTTTGCCAAAGAATATCTGCATTATGAATATTTGAGAGGTACATTCCACCTAGATAAATAATCAAGGCTAATTTTGCCATGCATATTCTTAGACTTGATGGATACTTAATTTAATTCTGTTGGCCATTTTAAACAGCACTGAAATGAACACAGGGGTTTAGATCTCCTTTCAACATGGCTATTTAATTTCCTTGGGATATTATCTCAAGGTAGGTCCATTTTTCCATAGTGGATGTATTAATTTACACTCCTACCACCAATGGACAAGGTGCCCCTTTTCTCAACATCCTTACTGGCACTTCTTATCTTTTATCTTTTTGATAAAAAACATTTAACAGGTATGAGGTGATATCTCACTCTGGTTTTCATTTGCATTTTCCTAAGGATTAGTGACCTGGAGCTGAGTATTTTCATGCCCATGAACATAAGAATGAGTAAAGATAGTGTGATTATATATATATATATGTATATATATATATATATACACACATACACACACACACACACACATATATATACATACACACACACACACACACACACACACACACACATATATATATTCTTTTTAGCCTTTAAAAAGAAGGCAAATCTGTCACTTGTGATATTGTTGATGAACATACAGGACGTTATATGAAGTGAAATAAACAATAAGTCATGCAGAATGGGAAACATCACAGGATCTCACTTCTATCCAAGACCTAATAAGGTTGAAATCACAGAAGTAAAAACAATGGTTACCAGAGGCTGGGGCTTGGCTAGAGAATGAGAAATAGTTGATCTGTATACAAAGTTACACAGGAGAAAGGAATTTTTGTGTCCATTACACAGTGGGATAACTGCAGTCAACGATAATATATATTTCAAAATAACTAAGAGGAAATTTTAAATACCAAACCAGAAAAATAAGCAAAGTGATAGATGCATTAATTAGCTTGATCTAATCACTCCACTTTTTATACTTAAAACATCCCCTTGTACCTCATTAACATACACATTTATGATTTATCAATGAAAATGATATTGATAAAAATACTGTCATGGCAGTAATGACCCCCAGCTGCCCACATTAACAGGAACCTCACTCTTCCATAGGTTGTGTGACTGTAGTTTGTCCTCTTGGATCCCAGGTTACTGTGATCTCTCCCCTCAATTTCATCATGATTCTGAAGAGCATTTCCTATGCATGTATTATTCTATGTCTGGATTACTGGGGAAATTTGTAAACACTGCATGTTGACAGAAGTGATTGTCAGCTGGTTCTCCCCTCTCAGGTATTCAGTGGCATTTTAATTGTTGTATGGATTACATCTAAATACTTACAAGCCCTAAATACAATGTCTTACTTTTTGTAATAGTCACATATAACTTAAAGAACTGAAACAGCCAGCTATGGTGGCATACGTTATAATCCCAGCTCTCTGGCAGGGCAGGAGGATTGCAAGTTTTAGCCCAGTCTGCGTGATTTAGTGAAAACCAGTCTCAAAAAATAAAAAGGGCTGAGAAGGTGCGTCAGTGCAAATGCCCCCGGGTTTAATACCCAGCACTTCTAAGAAAAAAAAAAGAGGAAAAAGTAATCTTTTTAAAAAAATCATATGTTTACTATTTTGGAAGGGTAGCATATTTTTATAAGCCATAAAACAATTGGGCTGTGGGAAATGAGGAATGTCACAGATTAAGAAAATTAGGGAAATAGCCCACTGTGACAATGGATTAAAATTCTCAGTGTGGTGTCACTTTCCTGGCTGATCTGTGAGGAGACACTGGGAAGAAAAGACAGCAGGGCAGAGTCCTTGGGTCTCCCAGCACCACTGCCCCTGGCCTAAGTTCACTGGGAAAGTCTGGGATCAGGAGTGGAGGCCAAGAAGCTGTACATCCCAGGTATACAATGGTGTACTCATTGCTTCCTGACTCCTTCCAGGGTTTGCAAGTTGACTGCAGGAAGAAAGGCCTCAAACTCAGATCACCTGGGTTAGTCTGCAAGCATGACTGGCCTCTGCACAACAGAGCTAGGAGCCACACTCAGGGCTCTGCTTCCATGGAAGGCCCACCTTTCTGCACAGTCCCAAGGGACTGTGCTGGGCATCTGTCACATGCCGCAGAGAAATGGTCACACAGGCCAGAAGTCACAGTGGATGCTGTCTGTGAATCTGAGGTGTATTAGAGTGAATCCAGTGTTTCATCTCGAAGAAGAGTTCCTTCTGACAGCTGCCCAGCTCCCTCTGCCAGTGGCTGCAGGGTGTCCTGCTGGAGAGTGTCCTGCCTCTGCTCTCAGGGAAGACGTTCCTTCTGAATCCCTCAATCCTGCCCATCATCTTCCAGAAGCAGAGGTAAGCCCTCTCCCCTCTGAACACTACATTATCCAGCTCCAGACACCATCTCCTTTTGTCCTTTTCCTGTATTTACTTCTCATACCTTGTTTCCCCCTTACTTTCTCTCACTTCCCTCACTCGTTCTCATCTTAGTGTTTGTACATACTTGCTTGGATCCTCAGAGAGCTCTGGACACTGCTTCAGGAGCACTTGGTAAACATGCTGTGGGATTAGATGATACTGAGATCACCTCTACCCACCTCTCTCTCTTGGGGTGCTGGTACGGAATGCAGCCTCTAGCATCTCAGGTCTCCCACTGCTAGAACCGCTTTCCACTCATCTTAGAATTTCTGAGTTCCAATTCAGAATGGGCTGGGTCAATGTTATGTGTCCTGAAGACACATACTTGTCACTCAGCTTTTCAGAGAAGAGTTAGTCTGTTTCTGCAGGGTACAAGCTAATTGGTTTTCCTGCCAGATGAGACCTGAGACTTTAAGAGATGGGAGCAGCTCTTCAGCTACAGGGTTGTGGGCTCTGTCTTTGCCTGAAACAAGACTCCCTCAGATCCACTGGGTCCCTAGAACAGTGTGGGCTTAAAGCCAGTCCTCAGGATAAATGGTGAAGTCTCATCAGGTAAAAAGATCTCAGAAAGTAATAAATACTGCATTGAAGATGGGAGAAGGAGGAAGTTGTAATACGACCAGGGAGGAGAAAGGTGGAGCCTGCCACATGGGCTCCAGTGGGCCACGCCATATTGGCTGGCCACCGTGATGACTTAGCAGAATTTTTATTAAGGCGGAAACCCATCAGCTGGCAGTCATTCTTCTGCTTGGATTGTACCCGGGAGGACTAACAGAGGATACAGGCTAGAGTGAAGGAGAGTTGTCACGTATGCACACCTCTGCAGCGTGTAGCCACGTCAAGAGGGACCTGTTACTGTCACCCCCTCCACACTGTTGGATAGAAACCCTGGCTGTGGCTCCACTGGTCCCTGTAAAGCCAGACACATGTGGAGAAGCAGTTGTACCCTCAGCAGCTGCACCCCCTCATCATCCAGGATGAGCCAGGCCCTGCTGCCCCCTGCCTGCCTGGTCTCCAACATGGTCACAACTCACAGCCTTTCCACATTATACAGTTGTCTCTTGTCTCCTGACATTAACTTCCAGGGCTTCCAGTATCTCGGCATGTTTTAGAGAATTAGCATACTCTGAATAGAATGTGAACGTCCCAGCCTCTTTGTCTATTTTCTCCTTGTAAATCCAATATGAATGCTGCACAGCTGCACACGGAGGCCTTGGCCTGCTTATTCTAAGGTTGGTGTAGAGCTTCTCAGTGGACAGCAGCATCTATCCTGCCCTGGATATGTCAGGACACAGAGTAGGGGAGCACAAGGCTGGGGTCATCCATAAAATGTCCTAACAGGAGAGTGTGGGGTAAGATCTGGTAACCCCGGAGGCACTTTTAATCCCACATGTCTGCTCTGCTGATTTAATCTCTACTGATACTGCCAAACGGTGCCCTGTGCCAGAGATGTAGGAACATAGAGAAATTTTGTTTGCCCTATCATTCCCCACAAGGAGTTCTTTAAGGGAAACACGCATACATTAACAGTGGCAGAAGAAATGAGAGTACCATTGTTTTGTTAACTAGCTGGAGCTTTGCTAGCCAGCCTAAATTCAGATTTACTGGGTGGATCCATAGGAAATTTTGAATTTCTAGACTGAGGCCACTTGGACTAGAGCTGTAGGATGCATCCTCCTAGTCCCCATTTTAACCCTGCAACCTCAAATCTTGTACTGACAGACTTACCTCTTTGTACTTCTTATTTGAGTGATATTTTTTATTTTGAATATCAGTCAAGTAAGAAAATGACAAAGTAATTAGGGATCTGTTAGGGTAGGCCAGAGAGTGTAAACACTGGCTGTACATTGGAGCACCTTGGGGAACTCCACAAACTAACAAGTGAAGGCTGATCCCATCCATGTTTAGAAAGTCTGTCCCTCCATGGGGACCAGCCTGCCCCCGCCCTGGTAACTCTATTTTACAGCCAAGTTTGAGGACTAGACGAGCAAAGTATCTCTCCACAGTGAGATCAGAATCACTCATAAAACTTGCATCTGTCCCTCTCCCTGGATTCATCTAGTGCACAGAGGCCAGAATCCTGTCTGTGGTGCGGAGGCCTACACACAGTGAGATGGAGCATGCTGCACTTGTATTGTGAGTAACCACAAGGCTGGTTCCTGTGTGAGAGGCAGAGATGTCTGAGTTCGTCTAATGCATCTTTTTGGCCGTATGTCTCAGAGATTATGTAGCTTGATGGACAAGGCCACATAACTAGGAAGTTACAGAAAGGAAATGGGAGTGACAGGGCCGCTGCTGTAGCACAGGGTGTCTATAGCTTTGTTTGATGCAGAATCTAATAGGCTGATTCCCACTAGCTTTTCTTTTATTACAATTATGGAAAAAGAAAATAAATTCTGCATGTTAATTAACGAATGCTTATTGTTTATTGTGTATGGATCCAAAAGGCAGAAGTAGAAAAGCAGTCAGGTCTATTTAGAAAATGTTTCAGCAGTGCTTGTCCCTGAGAAAAATAACACTCAGTGAAAGAGAGAGCAAGAGGCTCAGGTGAAGATGCTGTAGCATTCATGATTTCAGAATTAGGATGCTCCTGTCTGATGGCACAGGGGACTCTATTGTAATGGGCGGTGACTTTTAGCACAACATTTTAAGATAGACAAGCCCCAAAATGTGTCTTGAGAAACATCCTGGAGGGGTTGTAAAGAGTTAACTTTGTAGTTCTGACTTTGTCCTGGAATTCTTCTCCTTGCCTGAATTGTTAAAGTATATATATCATTATGGCCAGAGCCTGACCTGGTCACATGGTGCAAGGTAAACAACTGTGGCCAGGCCTAGACATGCCAATCCATTACCATGGAAACCAAAAATGTATATAAGGTGAGAACAAAGGCAGTTAAGTGCCACATTCTCTGGTTGGGAATGGGGGGCAATGACCAGTCAAAATTGATCCTAAATTAAATTTAAACTCCATTTGTTTTGAATGAGTTTTTTGATCCCCTGCAGAGTTCGACCCGATTTTTGATTTTTGCCGCAACACTATATGAAGGCTGTAGAGAGGGCGCTGGGTGCGGGTTCCATGGGGTGAGAAGGGGCTGGTTTGGTTGTTCTAAACAAACATGAGGGGTCAGAAATCTGAGCAGCAGTGAAGGGATGGTTGTCCCTCCCTGTCCGGGGCTGGCTAGCATGGTGAGGCTGTGTGGAGGAAACCGGCTATGGCTGTGAACGGATGTGAAGCCAGCAAGCTTGTGTACATGCTAAGCCTACGCTGGATTCATAAATAATGATGACTTTATTTTCCTCCATTGCTAATTAGAAACAATAATATACAAGGAAACAGAAGTTACTTAATGTGTAATTATTCAGTCAGCAATTTTCAAATCATAAATATGGATTGCTCTGAGTTAGAGCTTTGGTCTTCTGAAATAGAGCACAGTATGCAAATGTGATTAACACATCCACCCACCAAACCTCTGTGAAGTCTGCTTTTAATAAAATAATTGTTGTAGCCAGGTGTATGTCATTAGCCTTGATACGTAATGGTCCTATTCCAATCCAGCCCTGGCTCTATTCTCCTCCACATTAAGGGGCTGAGATGGTCAGCAGGTTCCTAGTTGATGGGCCCTCAAGACCTCGGGCCATGTAATCCCTTAGATCATTGGTTTGCCATTTGAGGAGGCAGAGGGCAAATCTTCCAGGGTAAAGCTGGTTATCTGAACATGCTGGGAGGAGAGCACAGCATGGCGTCTCACACCCTGCTTCTTCCTGGGGTATCTCACCCCCAGCAAGCTATCTGACCACCTACGTGCCTGCCATGCTGGTATCTCCCATCTCTTCTGAGCTGCAGACACCGCATGACAGCCTCCCCAGAAAGCTCGCTGGCATCCCAGAGTTAAAGGTATATAAACAGAAGCCTTGATCTACTCCTTCCCTGTCTCATTAATCTGTTCCTACTTCAGCCCTCATTATCTCAGAAAGTAACACTGAGGCAGAAATATAAGACTCAAGCCAGAAACTGCTCGGCCGAAATGTGAGTCATTCTGACGCCTCCTTTCCTTCCTTCTCACTTGCAATCCATAAGTAACTCCTGTCATTTTCACCTCTAAAATCTATCTGCAGTCTCCCTGTACCCCACCCTCACAGGGCCCAAGCCACAGTGGCTGTCACCTCCATGGTACCCCATGATCTCGTTGCTCTCCCAGCTCCTCTCTTGCCCTCTAATGTGGTCTCTCCATAAAATGCTGAGCACGATATAGATTAGATGCTTGTTTTCTTTTCTGCATAAAAGTTGTCAGTTGCTTTCAGTTGCACCTTACAGAAATTCTCCAGATCCTGACCAGGTAAAGTGGTCACCTATGGTATGTCCTCTCTCCCCAGCTGAAGTAGGGTGCTCTTGGTTTGCCAGAGATGCTGAGCCATCTCACTGCACAGACTCAAGACCTGCTGTCCTCTCCATCACATATTGCCTTTCTCTTTCTCTCCTCTTGCTTCCCCTCTCATTTTCAGAGCACAGACAGCATGTCATTTCCTCAGGCAGCCCTTTCCATAGCCCAGCCAAAGCAAGGTAGCATCCTCTGCTGACCGGAAGTGCACATGCTCTAAATCACTTTAAGTAAGATTTTTCATTTCTAAGGTAATAAATCTTGCCTTTCGTGTTACCTCCCACAATGACAGCCATCTATTTCATTTGCTTTCAGTCTAATAAGTGAAGGAATGAGCACCATCACTTTCATAGCAGAAAACATCCGTAATGTGTAGAAAGAAGCTTTCACCAAAATGTAGAAGACTTGGGTCCTTCTTGATCACACTGCACCTTTATTTTATGTTCTGAAGCAAAATTCTGTGCTTCTCAGGTCCAAGCACTGTTGTCTGTGTATGAGAGAGGGGGCCGCTGTGTGGATCTGAAGAACATGCCAACTCCTGGTGTCCTCTGTGGGGCACTTACTGTGTATGTCCTTGTGGAGTCTTATTAGTTACCTTATCAGATAGAGGCCTTAATGAACTGTAATTTCAATCATGAGAGCTACCCAAGCCTTGGTTTCCTCTCAGCTACCCCTGTGTGTTTGTGAACCTGTGGCTGGCTAGCAGGATGCAGGGGAGAGGAGAACATTGTTTGTACTAAGCATGGCTTCTTTGAGCCTGAAAGACTCAAGAGTGAATGGGTGAGTTTGGGAGTAGGCAGCAGGCACTGGAACTGGTGTCCTGTGAGAATTCAGTGTGCAATGCCTTTGTAATTTTCCCAAGAAGGGATTGTGTTAACTGAAGAACAATGAGGAAGCCATGCAACATGTCCTTGGTACCAGGGTCCAGTCTCCTTGCTGGGCAGCTGTGAGTGCCATGTGAGGGACCTGGCCTGTTGTTACAGCTATTGCTGCACTGTCCACAGTCTGTGGATGCAGTCTAGCCAGTGGCAGCAGTGCCAGGGGAAATAAAGAAGCTAGATGTTGGCCTTTGAACATATTCTGTTATCTTTTGGTTCTTGGACAAACCCCTCCATGAGGCTTTATTAAGGGTGAGGAGACGGCAAGCTGCAACACTTCTAGATGAAGGGAGCTCTCTGTGCCAAACTCTTTAACATGATGTCCTGGTTACTTTTCTCTCATTGCTGAGACAAAATACCCAACACCCAAAATGAAGGAAGGAAAGGTTTATTTAGCTTACAGTTTGTGGAGGTTTCAGTCCATACTTGGCTGGTTCTGAGGCAAAGTGGCACATGGCAGAGGGCAAACTGTTCAGGGAGCAGAGCACAGCCAAAACAACCAGCAAAAGGGAGGAATGGCTGCAAGCAGCTTCTTTCCTTCCCTTACATTGTAAACAGGCTACCCCCACCCAGGGAGTGTGTAACTCTCACATAACCTCCATGCCCTCCACTTCCACAGGCTCAGGATGTATACAAAGTAAGCATCCTGGCTTCCTTCCTCCTGAGTTAGTCAAAACTCTAGACTCCCCAAGTTGACACAATGTATCAACCATAACTGCATGACTTATGGAGAGCTATTTCTAATTTTTAAAACTGTAAATATAGAAGCATAGGTGTCCGGCGCCGCTCCCGACCCGCAGAAGGCAGCACGCAGACAATCGGGTTCTGTAACGTGTTTCTTTATTGGACACAGCACAAACCCCACAGGAGTCCACTCTGCGTGGCTCCTTCCAGGCTGCTGCCGCTGCTGTTTACTGTCACAGCGACTTATATAAGAATGGTTAGCAAATCATACTATGTCACGTGGGCCTCCAGGATTGGTTTTAAGGCGGAGTAAGCAGGTACCTCTCTATATATGGTATACACAGAGTCAGCAACAAGAACCAGAAAACAGGATATAGGCGCCATCTTGGTAACACGGTGGGAGGGGCTGATTCCAAGGAGACTAACAGCAAGCCCTCACACCAGCTCCCAACACATAGGAAGTGGTAAAAATAATGCAGAGCAGTACCATATACCCTTTAAGTCACATTTTATACAACTATACACACTATCAAAATGAGGAACTAGAAATTGCAATAATGTATGGTTCTGTTCACTTATCACATATGAGGGTTTGTATAATCATCACTCGAACAAGAGACAGGTTTGTTCCATCACCAAAGATCTCTCTTGTTTTATTCCTTTGTAGCCACACCCACTGTTCTGCCCCCCAGATTCTGTAAACTCTGTCAACCATTAAGACTTTCTCCAGATATATGATTTTCTATATGATTTCAAGAATGTTACACAGATAAAAGCATAAGGTACATGTCCTATAGAGACTGAATTTTGTTTTTTTATTGCTAAAGATAAAGAATGAAAACACATTAACAAACAAACAGACATAAACAAAACAACACCCAAACAATAGAAGCAATAGAGAATTTCATAAAAGGTGATAGGAAACTAACAATAGTTATTACATATTTTTATCTTCAAATTGGTTATTCAGTTAAACAAATATAGGCATTTAAAACCGATCAAACAGTTAAACATTAACTATTCCTTTCAATAAAGAAATAGAAATGGGTAGTACGACTCTCTCAGCTATCCTGTGTGTGTATGTGTATCTATATATACACATACTTTTCCCCTTCTTTCTCTCTTTTTCCTAATCCCAGTTGTTCCCTCCCTGTGAGCAGTTTCTTTCCCTTTCACAATATCTATTATACCTTTCAGATTTTATTTAGTCTTTCAGGTTCCTCCACTAGTGAGACACTACGGTATTTACACATGCGGGTTTGTTTTATTTCACTCATGAGTATGGACTCTAGTTGCATTCATTTACCTCTGAAAGCCTCAAGTTTATCTTTCTTTATAGCTAAATAATATTCCATTATGTAAAAACACCACATCTTTTTATCCATTCCTCAGTGGATGGGCATTTGGGTGGCTTCCATGAGTTAGCTATTACAAACTGAATGGCTATAAACATGGTTGCACATATATTGCTGTGGTATGATGTTTTCAGTTCCTCTGAAAAATTACCCAAAAGGGAAATAGCTGGGTTGAATGGGACCTCTAGTCCTAGTTTACTGAGAAATCTCTAGACCTTTTTCCACAGGGGTTGCACCAGTCCACACTCTCACCAACAGTAGCAAGACTGAATTTTATTCACTGAGAATTATGACCCTCAGAAGCATCCAAGTGGTTGTTTGTATGAGTAGTTTGTTCTCATTTGTTCCTCAGCAGGATTCCATGGTATGGATGTATTATAATTTGTTTTGTTGTTTGCTTGTTTGCTTGTAAGAGAGGGTATCATAGTTTAGCCTAAGCAGGTATTAAACGCACTGTGTAGCCCAGGCTGGCCTCAAATTTGTGGTGATCCTCCTGCCTCCGCCTCCTGAGTGCTGGAATGACAAGCATATGCTTCACAGTATGATTCGTTTCACCTTTCACTTTTATTTCAGGTAATTGTTGTTGTCTTCAGATTTTAGCAACTGCAAATTAATCTAATATAAACAATTGTGTTTAGGTTTTTGAGTGAGTATGTTTTCAATTCTCTTGTGCAATTTGTGGATTATATGGTAAATTTGTATTTCTCCTTTTGTTAAATTTCCAAAATTTTTTCCAGAGTATCATGTTCTATTTCCACCAGCAATATGAGAGACTCAGTTTCTCCACATCCTCACCAGCACTTGGTATCATCACTACCTTTAATTTTAGTTCTCCTAGTGGGTATGTAGCTATATTGTAATGTAGTTTTAATAGTTTGTCTTTATATTTCTCTAATTACTAGCTATACTGAATGTCTTGTGTGTTAATTTTCCACCTGTAGCTTTTCTTCAGTAAAATAGTTTTGTGTCTTACTCACTATCTAATTGAATGATTGTGTGTGTGTGTAATAAGAATTGAACCCAGAGCCTTTACATTAAGCTACATCCCCAGCCCTTTGTAAAGTTGATTTTTGAAGCAAGTTACTAAAACACCAAGCTGGCTGAACTTGTGGTCCTCCTGTGCCAACTTCCCAGTGTACTGGGATTATAGGCCCTTTCTGCCCAGCCCTTCTCCAGGGCTCATGCTTTCTTGCATAAAATGCCAGAGATGATCAGCTCATTAAAACAAGAGGCTCCCTTTGACTTACAGTTTGGAGGTTGTAGACCATAATTTGGACCTGCTGCTTTATGCTTATGGTGAAGCAGTTAATCACAGCAGGACCATGTGATTCAGCTAAACCACTACTTTAAGGTCATAATAGAAAGAGGAAGAGGTCTGGGGCCCTGTGGCTGCCGTCCAAGGCCAGGTCCCAGTGACCTAAGACCTTCCTCTGGGTCTTACCCCCTTGCAGCATTCTACCACCACAAAGCAGTAGCCCTGCCTTGGGCATGTGTGCCTTTTGGGACAGTCAAGATCCAAACCTCAGTTTACCATTCACTTGTCTTCTCGGTTTGTAGCTCTCATCTGATTTCTCTTGGCATAGTCATTTCCAGAGCAAAAGTTTTAAAAGTTGGGAAGACTATTCTTTCTCCACTGAACAGCTTTTGCAACTTTGTAAAAACCAATTGGACATATTTCTGTAGCTTTATTTCTGTGTCCATTTTTTGTTTCATTGATCTATACATCTGTCCATCTGCTTACAGAATACTATCTTGATTGCTGTACATATATAGTAGCTCTTAGTATCAGGTAAGATTACTTTTTTGGGTTGTCTAGTATCTTTGTATTTCCGTAATCATTTTTAGAATAAATGTGTCTATATCCATAGAAATGCTTGCTGGCATTTTGATAGCAGTGACATTGAACCTGTACAGAAGGTTGGAGAAAATCAACAGCTTCATTGTGTTGGGCCTTTCAGTTCAGAGCCTAGCATGTCTCAATTTGTCTTGATAGCTTTGTTTTATTTTTTAATTGCTGATCTGTAGATACAACTTTGTTGTATGCTGAAACATGCATGTTTTGTTAGATTTATACCTAAGCATTTCATGTCTTTTAGTGGTTCTACGGTACTATATTTAAAATTTTTGATTTCACACATCTTTTGCTAGTGTGTGATTATAATAGATTTTTATGTGTTGATTTTATACCTTGCAACTGTGCTACCTTTCTTATTATTTCTCGAGTGTTTTTGTATTTGGTTTTACATTTCTTGAGATTCTCTACTGAGGTGGTTCTATCACTTGCAAATAGAGAGTTCATCTTTTTCATTTCTGATCTATATGTATTTTCCCCTTATGCTATTGCAATGGCTAGAAGTTCCAGCACTGTGTTGCATAAGACTGATAAGGAAAACCTTCACTTTGTTCCTGATCGTGGAGAGGGCTACATTCAGGACCAAAGTTATTAAAATCCTGAAGAAGCAAAAGAGTTGGTCGCTCTTCTCTCCTTTTAGAACTGGTATCTCTTGATCTAAACCAGAACACTAGAGCTGTTATCGGCCTCCAGGAGAGTCATGGTTGCATAGCACTTTCTGACGCCTCCCTTTTCCTCCTTCCTGATTGCTGAGGAAGAGACGCACCGTGGAGGGGTGGTGTGTTGGTCTGCATCTCCCCGAGCGACTCAGATCAGCTGCCACACTCCCACCCTGTATGCGCCTCTTCGGGTAGAGACTTAACACTGCCTTAGATTTAGTGAGCCTCAGACTTACGCAGTCTCATGTGTTAGAGCAGCTATAGTTACACTCAAGGAAGACAAGGAGAAAAGGTGAAGGACCAGTCATAGAAAGGGTAGAAAGAGGAAAAGGAAGGGCGGAGCCCACAGAAGGTGACTAGATTAGTTAGTGTTTTGAGCCTGTGGCAAAACACCTTAGGTAAGGTGCTGATGCAGAACAGGTTTATTTAGCTCACTGTGTTGGTGACATAGGGCATGGAACTGGCATAGCTCAGTTCTCAACCATATCATGTCATAACACAGAGGTGGAGGAAGCATGTATAGCAAACAAGTGACCACATCTCAAACAGGAATGGAGAGGCAACTGGGTAGAACTAAGCCCAGGACCTAGCTTCTGAATATACACCCCAATATCCTAAGGCCGTCCCCAGCCTCAGACCCCACCCCACTTCCAAGCACTGTCACCCTCCATCCCTTCAAGAGAAATGGATCCCTGGAGACTGTGCAAATCATACACAACCGTAGCAGCACATGGTGTTGGCTGCCAAGACAAATCTAATGCCCAGGGACCCTTCCTCCCCTCCAGGCCATGCCACATCAATGAGCCTGGAAATGGTAAGGAATAGAAAATGCTGCAAATGGAGAAACAACTGTTTTACTCCTCCTGCATGAACTCTTTGCTTATAAAGAAGATCTGAGGATAACACCATTAGGATCTTCCTACGTAGTCCTTTCTTTCCCTAACTCCTTCCTAGTAACTCCTTCTAGACACAGCAAGTCTCTCCCCTTCACTGAGACTCCAGCACCCCCAGGAGGGTAGTCCTCTTTCACTGGGCTCCCAGGATACACAAACTATTTCTGGAATCAAGGGGGATGGCTTCTGGAAGATGATTCTGAGAACCTTCAGGTGCTGTGTTTGTTAGGGGCAAAATAAGGAAGGAAGATACCTTGTGGGCATAAAACATTTGGTGGTAGCATAAAACATCTTGGTGGTAGCCAAAGTGGGTTTATTCCCAACTTGACTAAATTGTTATCTATTTGTCACGCCATGAAGCAAATTTTCTAGGTCCTCCAATCTGGTTCTGAAGCTTCTTCCTCTCTTCTTCCTGGAAGAGCATAAAAGTCTTAGGTTATCTCAGTAAGGCACATTTGGCTGCACTTAGTCAGTAGATAAAAGCTATTATTCCTCAAAACTGTAGATTTATGGGAATGCCTCAGATAAGCCAACAGATAAACCAGAGGTAATCATAGCGTCACAGTCATGGTGGTGAGAATGGGGTCCTGTGGAGCTGTCCAGTGTCAGCCAATACCTCCATCAGCCTGGACACAGCCTGTGAAGGAGACTGGAGAGATGGCCTTTCCTATTGTATTCACAGACAGAGGACACTTCTGCTCAAAGAGAGTCACTCAAACTCTGCTCAGCACCATTTGTGGTTCTGTCCTATCCAAAAATAGTCACTCAACATGACGAACAAGAGGAGTTTTATGGCACTTCTTCTTGGTCTATGGGGCTCATTAGGCCTGTTTACCCAACATGAAGCCCCCAAATGCTAGATTAGACCCACCGTTACAATCTCAGGGATAGCCCTTGATCAGCACCAGATAATTAAAACTGCTTGTCCATACAACAAGAAAGCAGAATAAGACATCCTCCAAAATGAGAGGTCATTTTGGCTTCGTGACTTTTGTCCACTCAGCTAGAAGGCTTTTCCTTGAATCAGTCCACTAATCCACAAATTCCTTTTGTCTAGAAAATTATTTCACATGTTTGTGAGAAAAGCTACCCTAAGAAAGAGTCTAATTTCCCTCATTACTGTTTACTCTTGCCAATCCAAGCGTTTCATATGAATGAAACTATACTATGTGGATTATTTGAGGTTGTATTTCTTTTACTCAGAATAATCTTTGTGACATTCATTCATGTTTTATATATCAGATACTAATTCCATTTATTTTTAAATAGAATTCCATTACTTGAAGATACACGTTCTTTAACAATTCATGGTTAATAGATATTGGGGCCATTATAAATAAAGCTTTCATGGAAGCCTGAATACTATTTCCTTGCCTGCCCCCCACCCCGAGATTTTGATGCTTGAATCTCTGGAACCTGTGAGTGTCACTTTATATGGCAAAAGGGATATTGCCAATATGACTCAGAATTTTGAGGTGAAGAAATTATCCTACACTATCCAGGATAATCTAGTATTACAGCAGTCCTTATAAGAGGGAGGCAAGAAGACTTAGAGATATAGAAGAGAAGGTAATATCATGATACTCTATAAACACTACTGAAATGTAGCTATAACCAGGGTACTGATCTCATCAAAAATTGACAAGCCCACTCATTCAGGTAAAGGGAATACCCAAAGAGGTTATTCTGACTCAATTTTTTCTACTACAAACTAACTTGTCTTAATTTACTTTTCAGATTGCTTTTATGCTGGGACTTTTTCTCTAAGTGTGTTTAACATGTGAAATTGTTATCACAGTGCTGGTTAAAGTCAATGTTACTGTTAACAAAATGCATTATCTTTGCTTTACAAAGCACCTTGGCAATCTCTGCAAATCAGAATCTTGTCTGGTGTTATTAAGAGTTCCAGCAAGAGCAAGAAGTGGGAGATTGGACGACTGTGTGCATTTCTGTACGTGCACATTTAAATGCAACACTTAGATGCCAGAATCAAGGCTTTGTAGGAATTAACTGATGTATTTAATATGTTTATATCCCACCCACCCAAATGATTGACAGCATCTTCTAGAAATAAAAGCAACCTATGAAATAATTGATTACAAATGTGCTTCAGAAATAGAATCAGAAATAAATAAAAAAGGAACAAATGTGGGCACTTCAGTGCTGAGCACAGGGTGCTGTAATTGAACATCAAGTAGGTCTCTCAGTTTCCTAGGCAGAACCATACATAGCCAGGCTCCATAAGGGCACCCATCTGTAGTAGTTCACAACCAAGTGGAGCAGATCAGATCTGGGCATTTCACCACAGAACACCTGTTCTCCTTATCCATGACTAATCAAATAATGAATAAAAAAAGAGCTTGGTTAGAATAGACCTGACAAAACCAGATTCAAATCTAGACCATAAGGAGCTCAAAATATATTAATCTAGAGAGTTCTTGAGAAAAACTTAAGAGATCATTAACCCTGACAATAGCTTCGAATTAGTAGACAATAGCCCATTGGGCTGGAAGGGAGAAGGAAAGATATCCTTTCTGAATACCTTTCCTGGGATCACTGCAAGGACTGAATCTCTTAAGAATTAATAAATTTTGTTTTTGAGGTCAGTTTTAGGTTTTTAGAAAACATGAATGGGAAGTACAGGGTTATCACATAACTTGTACATACTCCCCAGAAGAGCTACCCTTGTTAGCATTCCATTTTAGTGTGGCACATTTGTTTTAAGTAATGAGCCAACACTGATGTGTTATTATTAATTAAAAGTTATGGTTCACATAGGATTTGCTTTTGGTATTATGCTTCACATGCATTTTGACAAATTATATAATGACATGTATCCACCAATGCATTACACAATCATTTCAGTGCCCAAAACATACTCTGTGATCCAGTCTCCTCCTAACTCATGGGTGGTTGCACATTTTTGTTAATGTATTGATTGTCTGAGAGTTTATAGTATATATATTTTAACCTATCACAGTCTACTGTCAGTTAATGTGTTAGTTTAGTAACAGTATTTAGTAACATAAGAACTTTATCACATTATACTTCTATTTAATTCTCCTGGCTTTAATGTGAGTTAAGAAATAAATGTTTGATATTTAAACTACATATTTATAATTTTCTATAATCTTTAGCCCTGTAATGAGGTTTATCCATATTTCAATCTGATATAATTTCCAATGACAAAAAGTTTATGTTAGTATTTCTTGCTATGCATTTCTACTGGCACTGAATTCTTTCAAGTTTCATATGTCTGAAAATGTTCTCTGGCTCCAGGAATTATGGTAATTATGATGCTTACTGACAACTTTTAGGGGCTACTCTGGAATTACCAAATTCTTCCTTTTTGTTTTCAGGTGGTCAGTGTTCTCTTAGTCATGTAAGAGAAAGGAAAGAAATTTACAAAAGATAAATTTTATTCTAAGTCAGTTCCTGCCCAAGGTGAAAGAGTCTTTAAAGAATGCTCCCCTCAAGACAGACCTTTGTCAAAGTGGAAGGTGATCATGGGATGAAGGGAGGGGATGAAAAAAGGATAAGAAAAAGAATTAAGTGCATGTGCCAACTCTACACAAGGGGTGTAAACACTAAGTACTGCAAACATGGGGGAAGAAACAACAAAGAAAAAAGGATGCTTTCCTTTCTGGTATTGTTGGGCTGTAGGCTACACCAACCAGGAAGCTATTCTGCAGTCCTTTTTTGTGAAAGCCTTTAGTTGTGGTGTCATGGTTTCCTTGATGTCTTGAATCCAAAATATTTACTTTTCACAATCATCTTGACTTTGGGGAAGAGCCAGCAGTTGTATGGTGCCAGATCTGGTGAATAAGGTGGATGAGGACAACTGTAATGTTTAGTATGCAAGCCTGCCTTTCTGTTGAATGTTTGCTTTAAATCACCGAACTTCTTAGATTAGTAAATCTATACTTTTCAACAAATTTGGAAAATATTTGAGTGTTATTTCTTTAAATATTTTTTCCTGTTCTCCTACTCCTCCATCTCATGTCTGTTCTTTCAGACCCTATTCTTAGGCCAGGGGTATAGCTCAGTGGAACAGGTGCCTACCTGGCAAGCACAAGGTCCTGAGTTTGATTCCTGGTACCAAAAAAAAAAAGAAAAAAAAAGGCTCTATTCTTCAGTCATGCCATTTGAAGTTTTCCTCAAGTTCATGTTCTTTTATTACAATCTTTGGTATTTTGTTTCATTAGTTTTAATTACTTTGTCTTCAGGTTCACTGGTCTTCTGTGATACCATTTTCTTCTGCCTTTTCTTTTCCTGGAAACTCTTGCCAGACATTGATCTTTGTTTCCCAAGTCTCTGGCATTACTGGCCACTCACTGATGCCTTCAATCATTGTTTAATAGGTGGGATCTATTGTGTTAGATTTTTAAAGAGGGAAGGAAAATGCAGTCTACCCTTTATATCTTGAGGTAGGATCCAGAAGCAAAGTGTGAATTCATGACTCTGCCCCAAATCCCTTTGACTTACCACATAGCACAGTGACTACTTTGAAAAGTGGACCAGGTATACTTTGGAATATGTGCTATGAACACTCAGTAGCACATTCTTACTGCAAATCTTTGCAGTTTATTTCAGGTTTCAATATAGATTCCTCCCTATTTTTACTGAAGCCTCAGAGTAAAGGTCAGAACTTCACGAGGAGGCCATTTGTCTTATGCCTGACAAAATGCAGCCACAGTTCTTATTATTATATGGAGGCTTCCTTAATACTTTCCACTGGGTCAGGCAACTGGCTTGGTTTACATTTTATAAATATGAGAAAGAAGAGTAATTCCCCAAAGCTTCAGATCACTGTTGCCCTAAGCTAAAATCCTCCTAATCATATAAATGTAATAGATAAATCCTTGTGCTAACTGTCCTTTAAAACCACTGCCAGCAGAGAGCCTCAGATTTGTAGCTGCCTTTTCTTCACTATCAGTACAAGGAGTCCATTAGGCTCAGAAACTTCTACATGTACAGGGACACTGGGAAAAGTATCCTTTATTCAATGTGTAAAGATATTATAAAAGACAAAAGTCAAACATAACATCTGTACAGGATTGTGTTTTGCTGGCAAAACTCCTGATGATTTCTTTCCCAAGCTTCATGGATATCTTGTATCTCTTAAAGGAGAGTGAATTTGAAATCTGAGCTTGTTAATCTTTTCCTTAGGAAAAATAACATCAGGGTCAATTTCTGGCATAAAATGTATGTGTGCAAACATGATCTGTTCTGGTGTACTCAGTAAGGTTATTTGTTTTCACAAATCTTGGCTTATTTTTTACTTTCTGACCAAAAATTAGTGTCCTATTTTTAAGAAAGGCTTTGATACTCTCAAAAGTTGGAAGTTGCTGCTGGGCTTGGTACTATACTCCTATAACCTAGCTATTCAGGAGGCTGAAACAGAAGGATCACAATTTTGAGGCCAGCCTAGGAAACTAAATGAGACTCTGTCTCAAAAAAAGAGGAGCTTTACTTTTCCATTCTCTGTGTGTGTCTTACCTCACAGAAACAGATTCATTAGTAGAGTGATAAACATGTGGTAATGTCCACACAGAAAACTTCAATAAATGGAAAACATTTACTGAGCACTTACTATGCTAGAAAATGTTGTAAGTGGTTTTTATGTGTTAATTCAGTTGTCTCCTGATGAGTCTGTGTATCTTAGGTTAAAAGTGAAGGAATTTAAACACTTATAATCATATTCTAGTGTGGGAACTGAATAGCTATACCTCCTTATGTTTCATTATATCACTTAAAGGCTTTGTTCAAAATAACTACTCAATCATGGCGCTCTGGATCCTGGGAAGGAGCACCTGGCCATGTAAATGAATGTGCAAGTCTGCAGTTGTAAGTATGTGTGTTCATTGAAACGTGGTATTTGAGCAGAAAAATGGTATGCCCATGTATCACTTCTTGGTATATGTGATGTTTACATCTAGAGTGTTCCTCCAAAGCCTCATGTGTCCCAAAGTGAGGCTGTGGAAGCTGACTGGATAGGGGTACTATCTCACCAGTGGGTTCATCTATAGCTGAACTCCCTATTAGGAGGTGGGGCTTGGTGGGAAGAAGCAGGTTACTGACTTCTGGGCTCCTCCTTTCTTTCCTGGCATTCTGCCACCATCCAGGGACAGCTTTCATCTGCAATGGCCCTAGATCCAGCTGATCTCTGACTGGTCCCACAGTAAGTGTAAGCCAAAGTAAACCTTTGCCCCTTTAAGTGTAGGCATTGGGTATTTTGTCCCATGATGACAAGAAATGGCTAAGATAGTATACATTTATTTGCAGTAATATACCTTAATTTTGTATATTTGTTATAGCCTAAAAAGTTCATATAATGTATTTTTCCATAAACAGAGATAATGGAAGAGTAAGCATGTGCGAAAGAGAGGCTGGATTGATAAGGCAAAGAAATACCATTTTCCAGAGTTATCTGGGTAGTTTAAACTAGAATTACTTTTCCCTTTGTTCTCTTAGGGATAGGAAGGTCTTCTCAAGAAGTTACAGTACATGGAGCATCCTCAGAGAAGGAAAGTCCACCCTTCTCTGGAGTTGTGGGGAGGAGAAGGCAACCAGGGCAAAGGATGGGGCTAGGAGGCAGAGGCAGTATCTCCAGCTAAGCATGAGGAAGACACTCTGACTTGGGCTACTGGTTTTCATGTGACTATGCAGACTCCTGGCTTCCTGCTACCAATGACCGCCACATGACCAGCACAGAGCTGTGTCTCTGGGCAAAGGTTAGTCACCCTTCTCACAACTATCTTCACACTACCTCCTTTTGATATCAGGCTGCTGGACTTTGAGAATGATTTCTGGCATGCCACATCTTTTTGAGAAGTGTTGCTAGAGATACTATCCAGTATCATGTTCAATATCTTTTGCCTTAGGCTTTAAGGTGTACTCTTCTGGAGGTCAGTGTTAGGCCTCCAAATCAAATGCTAAGTTTTATTTTAAGGAGTCCCTGCATACTTTAGAAAATCCAATGATTCCCAAAATGATAATATTCCTATTAGCAAGAGAGAACTATAAATTCAATGATTTCCAAAATGATAATACTCCTGCCAGCAAGAGAGAACTGCAAGTGCATAAGTGTCAAGTGTTTTCTTCATAAAGAGAATAAATGTTTGTCAGTGAGGTCATTCTTCATTTAGACTTTGGTGTCCTGTTCATTTGACTTAATATTAATTATACAATGAATTTTTCCATGTCATTAAATATTTGTACAAATCACTTTTAAATGATTATAGCTTCAATCCAACTTATGCAGCCATTTCTCCTGGGAATTTTACTTATTTTTTCAATTCCACTTAATCCCATTTTACACATGAGTAACATCTCTAACAACTTCTGCATGAAATAATACAATTGTGGGTCAAATTATAAATATTTCCATGATTCTTGCTATAAGTATTTACTTGTCCTCAGAAAGGTTATAGAAATTTGTTGATACTTTCACCACTATTTCATGGATGCTGTTGTCTGAAAAGTTTATCTCCAGCACTCTGTGTGTGTGTATGTGTGTGTGTGTGTGTGTGTATGTGTGTGTATTAGCTGAGAATCTGCTTCCTTTTTTTCTATACCTCTCATTATAAGTTCTCATTGTACTTTTTTGCCTAGAGTGTACACCTTAGGTTAAGATAAAATTGTGATCTAAATTTTTGTGCTAACTATAATTACATTTGCTAGATTTTGCCCACAGTTACTTGCTGTACTACCAAGGTGGTAGGAATTCACAAATGGTTATTACACTGCATTTTGTTGTCTTCAAATTAGTTATTCAGGTGACCAGATCTAAGCATGTGAAATTGGTCAAACATTTTAAGCATTAACTGTTCCTTTCAATAAACCATTAGACATCAGCAGTACAGTTATCCCAGCTATCCATATATACCCTTCTTTTCTTCTTTCCTTTTCTCCTTTTCCTCATGCCAGTTACTTCCTTTGAGCAATATCTTCCCCTTTCATAATATCTATTGTACATATTGAGCTTTTGTTATGGTTGATACATTGTGTCAACTTGGGGAATCTGGAGGTTTAACTGAGTGATTCAGCAGGAAGCTGGGGTGCTTACTTTGTAAACATCCTGAGCCTGTGGAAGAGGAGGGCATGGATATTGTTTCAGAGGTTCACGACCCCTGGGTGGGGGTAGGCTGTTACAGTGTAGGGGAGAAAAGGAGGCTGCTTGCAGCCATTCAGCCCTTTTTGCTTGTGGTGTTTGCCTGTGCTCTGCTGCCCTAAACAGTTTGCCCTCTGCCTTGAGCCACTCTGCCTCTGAACCAGCCAAGTATGGGCTGAAACCTCCACAGACTGTAAGCTAAATAAACCTTTCCTTCATTTTGGGCATTGGGTATTTTGTCTCAGTAATGAGAGAAAAGTAACCAAGACAGTTTTATTTACTCTTTCAAGTATTTGTACTAGGGAGACAATATGATGTTTACACACATGGGTCTGATATATTTCACTCTAGTTGCATCCATTTACCTATAAAAGCCTTGAGTTTATCTCTTTTATAGCTGAGTAATACTCCATTGTATAAAAATATCATATCTTTTTTATCCATTTCTCAGCTGATGAGCATTTGGGTTGTTTCCAAGATTCAGCTATGATAAATTGTGCTGCTGTAAACATGGCTGCACATGTATCACTGCGGTATGATATTTTTAATTCTTGTGGAAAAATACCCAGAAGGGGAATAAGGTTCTCCTGGGTTAAGTGAGACTTCTAATTCTAGTTTTGTGAGGAATCTGGACACTGATTTCCACAGTGGTGTCACCAATCTACACACCCACCAGCAATGGAGAAGTGTTCCTTTTCCCCCACAGCCCCTCCAGCATTTGTTATGGGTTGATTTTTTTTCATGATAGCCATTCTTTTTGGAGTGAGATGGAGTTTCAGTGTTGTTTAAATTTGCATTTCTCAGATGACCAATAATGTCAAACATTTTTTCACCATTTGAATTTCTTTATCTGAGAAATGTGTATTTATCTCACATGCCCATTTTTGGATTGGGTCTTTGAATTTTGGGGGCCTGATTGTTTTTAATCCTTTATATGTTCTAGATAAGAGTCTTCTGTCTGAGGAGAAGTTGGATAAAATCTTTTCCCAATTGGTGGGTTTTCCCTTCACTTTGTTGGTGCTTTCTTTTAATGTGCAGAAACTTTCTAATAAGATGAGATCCCAGTTGTTTATCCTTTGAAGTATCTCGCATGCAGTTTGTTTTTTGTTCATGAACTCTCTGCTTACCCCCAGGTCTTAGAGAGTTTTACCTACTTTCTCTTCCAGTAGATTTAGTGTTTCTGTTTTGATATTTAGATATTTGATCCATTTTGACTTTAGTTTAGTGTATGGTGATAGACATGGGTCTAGTTTTAGTCTTTGGCATGTGGAAAGCTAGTTTTTCCAGTACTATTTGTTAAAGAGGCTATCTTTCTTCCAGTGAACATGTTTGGCCCCTTTGTCAACAATAAGGTGGCTGAGTATGATTGTATCTGTGTCTACATCTTCTGACCTGTTCCAGTGATCTTTTTTTTTTTTTTTTTTGGCGGTAGTGGGGATCGAACTCAGGACCCTGCGCTTGCTAGGCAGGCGCTTATTCCACTGAGCTATATCCCCAGCCCCTATGTTCCATTGATCTTAAGGTCTGTTTTTCTGCCAGTACCATGCTGATTTTATCACAATAGCTTTGTAGTATAATTTCAAGTCAGAGATTCTGATGCTTCCTGCTTTTCCTTTGTTTCCCAGGATTGATTTTGCTATTCTAGGTCTCTTCTGGTTCCAGATGAATTTTAGGAATGTTTTCTCTAGATCTGTGGGGTATACTAGTGGAATTTTAATGGGGATTGCATTGACTCTGTACAAAAATTTGGAGAGTATGGCCATTTTCACAATGTTGATTCTTCCTATCCATGAGCAAGGAATATCATTCCATTTTCTGAAATCCTCTTCAATCTCTTTTTTGAGAGTACTATAATTTTCACTGTACAGATCTTTTACTTCTTTTGTTAGACTGATTCATAAGTATTTCATTTTTTTAGATGCATTATGAAAGGTGAGGTTTCACTGACTTCTCTCTCAGTCTGCTTGTCATTCGTGTACAGGAATGCTATTGAGTTTTGAGTGTTGACTTTGTATCCAGCTACGCTACTGAATTTGGTTTTTAAATCTGTGAGCTTTTTGGTGGAGGTTTTGGGGTCTTCTGTGTAGGGAATCATGTCATCAGCAAATAATGATAATTTGATTTCTTTTTCTCCTATCCTTATTCCTCTTATTTCTCTCTCTTGTCTAATTGCTGTGGCTAATATTTCCAGAACTATGTTGAATAGAAGTTGTGACAGTGGACATCCTTGTGTTGTTCCTGACTTTAAAGGGAAAGGTTTCAGTTTTGGCCATGTATAATGATGTTAGCTGTTGGTTTGTCATAGATGGCCTTTATCGGGTTGAAGTAAAGTCCATCCATGCCAATTTTCTGTAGGGTTTTTATTGTGAATAGTGTTGAACTTTTATCAGAAGCTTTTTCTGCATCAATTGAGATAATCATATGAGTTTTGTTTTTGGTCTATTGATGTGGTGTATTACATCAATTGATTTGTGTATATTGAACCAACCCTGCATTCCTGGGATGAATCCCACTTGGTCAGGGTGTATAATCTTCTTAATGATTTGTTGCATCCTGTTTGCTAGTATTTTATTGAAGATTTTTGCATTTGTATTCATTAGGGAGATTGGCCTATAGTTCTCTTTCTTGGTTGGGTCTTTCTCTGGTTTTGTTATCAGGATAATACTTGCCTCCAGGAATGAGTTGAGGAGAATTCCTTACTTTTCAATTTCTTTAAAGAGTTTTAGAAGTATTGGTATTAAATCTTCTCTAAATTTCTTGTAGAATTCAGCTGTAAATCCATCAGGACCTGGGCTTTTCTTCATTGGTAAGTCTTTTTTAAAATCACATTTTCAATTTCACTTGCTGATGTAACTTTATTCAGGATTTTTCTATTGTATTCATTCAGCTTAGGTAGTTCATATGTATCAAGAAATCTACCCCTGCTTTTTTCTGAGGGCCTGTTGCATGGAGAATTGTATTCCAACCTTTAACTTTCAACCTATGGATTTCTTTTTGAGTAAAATGTGTTTCCTGTATACAGCATATCGTTGGATTGTGTTCCTTAATCCAGTTTTCCAATCTTTTCCTTTTGACCTTTGAATTGAGGCCATTTACATTAATGGTTATCATGGT
>PVLD010015723.1:0-47567 GCA_004027595.1 Dinomys branickii
AGAGTGCTGAGGTAGACGAGGAAGAAGATGATGAAGAGCAGGGTCTGCAGTCCTGGGTCATCGGTTAACCCCACCAGAATGAACTCAGCCACCTCTGTGCTGTTCTCCATGGAGAACTACGTGGTGCCCTGGGGCAGCGAGAAAGAAGAAGCAGAGGGACAGGTGGGGAGGCCCTGCTGAGCTCTCTCAGCCTGTGCACACGGTGGCTTATTTCAGCATTGCTGTAGCTGTTTTCAGGAGTCCTGACCTAAAACATGACATGATAAATAGAACTGCAGCTTCAGGTAATTTGTAGACCATACAGAGCCCCAAATGAAAGTATTCCAGAGACAGTGTATTGCCAGTCTTCTCCTTTCGTAGAGGACTGATCTAAATGGTGGAAAGGTTTATGTGACATCATCATGTTGATTGCTTACTGGAAAACCCAAAGTCCTGTCTAACTGTAAAACAACCAAAAACTATTCTTTGTATTATACTAAAAAAGCCAAATGTCTTAGTCCAGTCTGGATGATACAATAAAATACTATGCCCTTGGTGGATAAAAAGCAACATACTCATTTGTCACTGGAATGCAAAGAAATTCAACAATAAGGCACTGGCAGACTCGCTGTGTACTGAAGACCTGTTTCTTAGTCTATAGATCATACCTTTTGCTGTGTTCACCTGCTTGAAGCATCTGCTTATACCTCTGGGATCCCCTTTATAAGAGCATTAGTCCCATCCATGAAGGTTGTTTCCTCATGATTTAATCACCCTCTGGGCCTCCCTTCCTAATACCATCACTTTGGAGATGACCAATTCAATACATGAACTTAGGAGGGACACAGACCATAACACTTAGCAAAAGTAGTGTAAAGTCAATTAATCTTACTTCTACCAACATTTCTCTCATTTCCATTGTTTCAAGAGCAATGCTGTTATTCATTGTTGTGATACTGAAAGACTGTTCAACAAAATGTGTCATTAACCTAAAACGATCCTATGGTCTAATCTGATACTCAGAGTGCTCAATTTACCACAGAAAGGGAAAACTGTAGAAATTTATGTATGAGTAAGCAGGATGTTTGGAAAATACCAGTTTTTAACTTTGCATTAGTCCAGTTTTCAGCTTTTGAATACAGAGATCCCTGATCTGGACAGAATTGACCCTGAGCAGGGTACCTAAGATAACTTCTTTCTTCCTTGAAAAGCCACCCACAGGAATAAATACAACAGATAAGGATTTCTCAATTTTTTTAACAAAAGTGTAAGAATCGTTTCAAAACATTTTTACTATTTTTCCACACTTGAAATCCTAGGTTCAATTCCAACATCTTCATGAAAGAAAAAAGATTAATTTATTTTAGTCTATGAAAAGAAAAGAAGAGCTGCAAATTCTTCTGAGGTATTTGTTGATCTTTTGTCATTTTTCATTTCACAGATGGGAAGTATTCTTATGCCTGTGCATATTTAGTTCTCAGCGCAAAATAAAAAACTCATTCTTCTTGACAAAGGGCTCTTTCCTTTTGACACAGACCTCATGCATCCAAAGAATACTGTGTTCCAACACTCCCATAAGGTCTTCTTCCTACCTTGCTCTGCAGACATGACTAGGCCAGAGTGACAGAATGTACTACCTTTTTATTGTAAAGTTTAGAAATTTTACTTGTAGTCTTGTATATGTGGAAGTCATCATTATGACTTTAGCTGGTGTAGAGGTGATTTGTTATTTATTGTGTGCCCCCCAGTAAATCCTCACAAGTCACATGAAATTACATTGCCAGTACACAGACATGAAGCTGAAATTTACTGAGGGGTGAACAGCAGTGGTCAGATTTGAAGCCAAGCCACTCCAAGTCTAGTCGTGGCTCTTTATCATGAAGAAATACTATTTTACACTTACTCTTTACATTTACCTCTACATACCCTCTACATTCTACCTAAACTGGGCACAAGAAAGTAACTCATTCAACTGACTGGTTTTTCGGCTGAGTGATTATATGTATCACTGGAAGTCAATGTGGATAAATGGAATCCATGAATTTAGGAATCAAATATGCTTGCCAACTTGTGACTTTGTAAAAAATAAACTATACTTGTAAGTTTCAGTGACAAAAACTGCATTCACAAATCTTTACAACTATCTCTAACTCTTCAAAAAAAATCACTGCAGTTAGATAGGAACATGTGTTTTTAATAGCACCAACTTAGAGGCCACGTAAAGTGCTAGCTGCCACTGACTCCTCCATCCTATCTGCAGGCACTGAATGATTTCCTGTGGCCGACTATGTTGTGTGCAAATGTCCAGGCCTATATTGATGCAAGAGACGCATCTTTGACCTCAAGCCCACTTCATGGGTGGTGGACGGAAACAGACATCTAATCTGCTGAATACTGTGTACTGCTCTCACCCTCCATTCCCATGTGAGAACATGATTTTCCCACATTCTCAGAGCTGCATGCTGGTGGTTGATCTCATTTGGACACTCTAGTCCATCAACTCGCGGGATCATTAGCAGAGCCTTTTGCAAATACCAGTTAAGGCGATAGTCACAGAATTAGAACTCAAGATCGAGTCTTCTTATTCTCCTGTCTGTCTTAACACAGCTCCTCATCCCTGTGCACTTTATAGCTGACTTTTAAGCATGATTTCTCTCTCACTTATTACTTTCTATTCCTCCTTCTTTTCTTTCGTAAACATGCATATGGGCTTCCAGATTGCAATAACATTTTACACTGACACCTTATCTGATTCTTCAACAACCCTGGGATTTGTCAAGATAATTAATATCATCATATTCTCTGATAAAGAAAACTGAAGTTGGAATAGTTTAAATAACCTATGCAAAGTTACATGTTCTAATAAGAATTCAATGGGGTTTAGATGTTCTGGATCATGAAACAGATTATTTTTTAATTTTAAAGAGAAAAAAACAAGGAAACAGATTAGTAGGACAGTTAAAATAGTTGATACACTGCATAATGTTGTCTGTGCATTAGTTGATCAGAGTACAAAACAGAGGCATGACGTCTTGTCTAAGCAATGTTAGCACAAAGCATTCTTTTCAAAGAACTAGGAGAGGCTGGCTGTAAAACTGTCTTAACTATCTTGAGTACACATATATTTTTTTCTTGTTCCCTTTCTTCCTTTCCCCTTCTACATGCTGAAAACTAATGCTAGACCCATGTCTATGCCATGCTCCAAGCTAAAGCAAAAATGGGTCAAAAATCTAAATATTAAAATAGAAACACGAAATTTACTGGATGAAGCTGACTTTTAATATTCTAAATATTCAGGCCAAAGCTCTGAACAAGCTAAAGGAAAGCCACCTGCCTCACACATCTCCCTGGCTGCCTGTGCCCTGACCTGCACATGCAGGCAGTGGGTCTGACCAGGAAACTCACCTTCCTCCCTTGGCAGCACGACATGAAAGTCCAGCACCTTCGTATACGATCAGGTCACAGATCATAAATGCATTCTTTGAAAGAAGAAAAACAACTTTAATTGAAGACTCTAATGTTTGGCCACAAAGCTTAAAGTCTCTGGAATTAGGGGGAAAATGAAGGAAAAGAAAAAGGCTGTCAGCCTGGGAATCGACTAGTAAGCTCTCACGCCGGATCTCCTGGCTTCTGCTTAGATAACCGCTTATCCCATTTTAAGCTTGATATCTTAATGTGGAAAGCAGAACTATTGAAAAAATCCAACAAGGTTCAGCCTGAACACTGTTGGTATGATAAGAAAACAAGAGAATTTTTCTAATGCCTCATAGTTGGTGAAGAGTGATGAATTATACCATCTACTGGGATGATTATCATTGGAACCTTTTCCCGTGGACCTTGTCGCAGGCTCCAGGTAATATATCAGTGTGGGGGAAGGTCATCGTGGCGCCTAGATGACAGTTAGTAACTAGATGAGTAAATAATGGCCAAGGTGACTCTGGTTCTCGGGCTGCTCCCTCTAATATGAACACAAATGGAGTCAGGCCAGTAGCTGAACTGCTGAAGACAGGAAACCAGAAGGGAATGTTGTGGTTACAGAGCTCTGAGCTCTCGGGGGACAAACACCCTCTGAGCGCTGTAGACCTGACCTCACCGCACTCGGGTTCAGGTGATTACCCTGTCTGTGGGGACTCAGCTCTGCTGCTGTGGGACGTCACGGATGTAGTTTCATTGCTTGCAAACCTTCTCCTTGAAAATACACAAACAACTCAAAGCATGACCTGCAGGACTGTAATTTCACATAACTATTAGAAGATAGAGACCCAGGTTGTCATTAAACAATGCAAGCAGATGCCAGGAGCTAGTCCTTCCCATGATTCACTTTAAAGATTTGAACCACTGAGAAAAAATATCAAGTCATTCAAATGTTTATTGGTGACAGTGGGTTTCAGCCATAGTAATGAGACCCAGACACAGATGCAAGCAAAATAAATATCAGTTCTATACTCATGGTGTTTAAGTCTATTGGAAAAGACAGACACTAAACACCTTAAGAAACATAATTATGGGTGGAACATATGTAGACCGTGTATCTACAACTAGGAAAAAGAGAGAGAAAAGAAGAAATCGACATGGAGTGACCTAAACATTTTCTCAGAACCTGCACGGGAGAGATCGCCGTAAACATAACGAGAAGCACGTGATAAGGGCACCGAGTTTGGAGGCAGGGGCCTCCAGGGGTCTGAACGGCCTCTCCAAAACTCGTACTGAGATTTACTTGCTACTGTGACCCCGCTGACAGCTTCTCGGGCCCGTGGCTAAGAGCAACTGCAGTGACAGTGTTGCGAGGACACCTTGAAGCGGCGACAGACCAGGTTAATGTCATCGCTGTTATAAATGAGGTTACAAGGGCGGCTCCTCTGCTGTCCAGGCTGGTGTGAATGCTTCCTTCTCAGTGCCCTGCATGCCTTCCACAGCGTCTTCACACCGCAAAAAGAATCTCACCAGGTGCAGCCCTGCGGTTGTGGGCTTCCCAGCCTTCAGAAAGCGAGAAACAAATCTTCCCTTTATAAAGGACCCAGACGTTGTTCATGGATTGGAGAAGAAATATTGTTAATATCTCCACAGTACTCAAACCAATCTACAGATTCCATGCAATTCCTATCAAAATTTTAGTTGTCCTTTTCATAGAAATAGAAAAAAAAATCCTCAAATTCATATAAAATCAGAAAAGAACTGTAATAACTAAAGCAATCCTTTGGAAGAAGGACAAAGCTTGAGGCATCATATTTCATGTTTCCAAACTGTGATGTGTGGGCCAGGGATATAGCTCAGCAGCACAGGTGCCTGCCTGGCAAGCACAAGGTCCTGAGTTTGATTCCTAGTACCAAAAATCAAAACAAAACAAATTGTAGTGTGTGCAGTATAGCATATTTTATTCAGTGTCAGACCACATACACACACAATTCACCACGTGTTGTGGTGAATTGTATTATGTAAGTGTATTCTATAATGTTCATTTAATGAAATTAAATAACGAAATTGCCTCTCAATGAATTTCTCAGTACACATGGTCAGCACTAAGCTATACATGACTGCATACTGCAAAGCTATAGGAACCAAAACAGTGTGATGTCAGCATAAAAACATACAAATAAGCCGATCAGAATAGGGATCCCAGAGAAGGGGCCGTACTTAACACAGTGAACTCTTATTTGATAGAAGCAATAAGAATACACAAAAGGGAAAAACCAAGTTGTAAAGTCACTAATAAATCATGTTAGGAAAACTACATACCCACATGCAATGGGATGAAATTCAACTCACACCACTGTCAAAAAACTAAAACCCTAAAATTTGTCAAAGCCTTGAGTAAAATATCGAAACCTACAGTATTTCCTCTCTGAAATACTGAAGAGAGGGAAGTTCCTTGACACTGATGTTGTCAATAATGTTTTTCATGTAACGCTAAAATCATAGGCAATGAAAGAAAAAAATAAAGTCAAGTGGGTTTACATCAAGACTTAACATCTCTGCACAGAAAGGCAAAGACAGTCCATGAAATGGGAGAAGCTATTTGCAAGCCACATATCTGCTAATGGGCCCATAGCCAAAATATACAAGAAAATCATACAACTGAATGCAAAACAAAAAATACAGAGATGAACAAAGGACCTAAATAGACCTCTTTCCAAAGAAGACGTAAAACAGCCAGTGGGTATGCAAAAAAATATGTTCAAAATCACTAATCATCTGTAAAATCCAAATTAAAACCACAATAAGATATCATCTCACACTCGCTAAAGTGGAGGTTATCAAAAAGTCAAATGAGTGTTGGGCAGGGTGTGGATCGAAGGGAATGCTTTTAGATTGTGGGTGGCTTTGTAAATTATGAAAACAGTGTGGAGGTTCCTCTAAATCTAAACATAGTCTACCACATGACCCAGCAATCCCACTGCTCAGTACAGTTTACATCCAGAGGAAACTATCATCTCAGGGAGACATCCGTACTCCCGTGTTCATGGCCACCCTATTCACAGTAGGCGAGACAGAATCGGTCTGACTGTCCCTCATGATGTAAATGGGAAAAGAAAATGTGCTACACATAGGTAAAGGAATATCAGTCAGCCATAGAAAAGATGAAGTCCTACTACTTGAAACAACATGGAATCTGTTGGAGGTGATTATGTTAAATGAAAGAAGCCAGGCACATAAAGAAATACCACTGGGTTTCGCTGATATGGGAAATCATTTTGTAATGATCTTATGGAGGTAGGGAACATAAATAAGAATGGTTACTGGCGCTTAGGTGGCTGCTGAAAGGACATGGTTGCTCAAAGGACAGATAATCACCATAGAAAGAAGGAACACATTCTGAGACGCCTATTGTTCAGCAAGGTGCCTGTAATGAATGGTGAGATACTGTACTCTTGAGAAGTACAGTAAAAATGGTGGGTGTGAAGTTCTCTAGCCACAAAAATAATAACTGGGTGAGGTAATACACTGTTTGGATTTAACCACTCCACAATGCATATATGCTTCCAAACATGTACACAATAAAAAAGAAAAAGAATACCAATTTCATATTTTTTGTATCATTTTATGAGATCAACATACCTTGAAGATAAGACCCACCAAGGACATTACAAGAAAGAAAAAATACAAATCACTTTCTCTTATGAAGCTAGATGTTAAAAACCTAAATAAGATATTAAAGAATGAATTCCATCAATATATGAAAATGGTAATACACCACACAGAAGTTGGACTGTGTTCGTAGATTCTCTTGTTTGGTTTGTCATTAGAAAATCAATCAATATAACCCATGACATTAATAAAGAAAAAATATTATCACTTCAATAGATTAAATTCAATATCTCTTTTTGTGTTTATTTTAAATTACACTAAGAATAAAAGGGAGATTCCTTAAGTGTGATAAAGTTTACCTATAAAACCCAATAGCAAATATCATTCCTAAAGATAAAAATGTTTAAATTATTCCCATTAGCATCAGATGGGTGGTGCTCTAGTTTTACTTTGACCAAGTTGAAATTGTAGACTTACAATCCTTCGGCACTCCTGCCCCTCTTTTTTATTACCCTCAGTATCAATAGTATGCACTCCTTCCTCATTCTTTATTTTCATTTGTTTTCTTGCCCTCCTCTTATCACTAGAATGGAAACTCCACAGGAGCGGGAATATTTATCATGTTGTCCACTGTGACGTGGGACATATCACAACATTCCTTCCGAGCATGCTGAGAACACCCAGTATCCTTAAACAGCGTCTGGCTGAACACAGGACTCACGGAAAAGGGTTGAAGTAGTTGAATTCTTTTGATACTATCTCTGTGGTGAAACCCGAGTGTCTTACTTGGGAAATCCTCAGAGGCCTGAAAAGAATTCTGTATGCAGGATCCTAAACAGACTTTGGGAAGACTACATCAAAAATAAGCACCCTAAAATTTACATATCAATTTGAGTTGGCACTGAACTCAGATATGTCTTCGAACTTTCCACTAGTTTATTGATTGTATCTTTTTTCTGCCTGGAAGCATCTTTTTCCATGGCAACTAAGTAAACAATAAATTCCATTGTTACCGTCAATGGATGGAGTAGATTGAGTTCAAAGATGAGGTTTTGGTTTTGTTTTGGTGGTACTGGGGATGGAACACAGGGCCTTCTCAGTGAGCTACATCCCTGACCCTTTTTTACTTTCTATTTTGACACAGGGTCTTGCTGAGTTGCTGAGTTGCCCAGGCTAGGCTCAAACTTGTGATCCTCCTGTCTCAGTTACCCAGATTGCTGGGATTACAAGAATGTTTTGCTTTTGATTTGCTTCCATATCTTTCATTTTTTCCAGATCCCACCCATGACCCTGGCATCCATACCTTGAAAGTAGCAAAACTTTTTGGTCAACAACCAGGATTTTTGTAACATGTGTCTTGAGTTACAATGTAATTGTCCAGTGCCTTTCTAGAATGTCTTTGAAGCCAGGGAGGGATTCCCACAAGACTCTGTTCCTCTATTTGGCAAATTAGCTGTGTTTAACTTACAGTTTGAGATATTAGAATCATCTATAACATAAATATTTTACAATATAAATGTTTATCCTAAAATGAATAATTTCTTGTCTTATGGTTTCTACTTAACAAAACTTTGTACTCTTCAACACCACGTCATTCCTTAAATTTATCACAAAATGGTTGAGAGATTAAAGTAAGCGTTTAGGACAAAATTCAAATGGCAAGAACCTGCTGCCTCTTCCTCCCACAGCCAGTCCTGGGGATAGCAGAGAAGTGAGGAGGAGGTTGACAGACCCTAGACTATAATACAGAAACTGTGAAATCTCTGGAGACGTAAGTTTGCATTTGTGCTCTGCTTGATCACGGACATCATTTTTCTCCTGTCTCTGGCGCTTCTGATTCTCAGACTTTACAATACACCATCAGTTTTCTTGGATCCTCAGATCTCAAAGGGCAAATTTGGGGACATTTCTGCGTCCATATCCATGTGAGCCAATGCTTTATTATCGTCTGTCTGTCCATCAGTTCACCCATCCTTTCGGTTCTATAATGCCGGAAAACCCAGATGAATACGGATTTGGGAACCAAAACTGGTTCTGAAAAATTAGAATGAGTTTTCTGAATTGCTTTTGGCTCTCTGGAATTAGTTTTCTACCAGTGTTAGAGTTAGCACAGATGACCGCTTCAGCTGGGAAATCAGTCTTTCCTTACCTTTAGCATTCTTGAGCCTAAATCCCTCAGATAGACTGGAATCGACATTGTCAGCTCTCTGGGCTCTCAGGCTTTTGTCCTCTACCACTCCCTTTACTGAGCCTCTAGTTTTTCAGAAATGAAGATCCCGAGACTTCTCAGGTTCCATAAATACATGAGCCAGTACTTTATGCTATACAGTATTATTATATATAAAATTAAATAAAGCAAATATTAAAAAGAAATAAAAATGCAAATTAGTCAGAATATGTGCATATGCAGAAATGTGTCCTTCCAGGAAAAACCTGAAAGTTTCCTATTCTCTTACCTGTGGCTGACATTGAGGATCTCTGTATACAAGATTGATTCAACTGGTTGATGGAATAGATTCAGGACACACAGGCAGCCATAACAGGACAACGGAAGACATTCCTGAAAGAGGACACTCATGAAAGAGGACTTCCAGAACTGCTGCAGGAAGCAGCAAGAAGGATGGGATAGGTGACGGGGGTATTTTTTGTAATTTGTTTATTTTTGTTTTAAAAAGAACAATAACAAAAACAAAGACAAAAACAAAACAACACAGAAACAATAGAAATGACACAGAATTCCAAAAAAGAGATGAGAGGAAATTAACAATGGTTTTTGTGTTACATGTTGTTACCTTCGAAGCGGTTGCTCAGATTACCAGAGGTAGGCATGCAAGATTGATCAAATAATTAAACATTACCTGTTCCTTTCAATAAACTATTAGGAGTTAATAGTACAGTTGCCTTAGCTATCTTGTGTATACGTATGTATACATATTTTTCCATTTCTTGCTTTCTTTACTCCTTTCCCTCATCCCAGTTGTTCCTTCCTTTTGAGCAGCTTCTTTCCCTTTCAGAATATCTACTCTATCTTTCAGGTTTTATTAACAATCTCATGTTCTTACACTAGGGATATAATATGATATTTACACTTGTGGGTCTGATTTATTTCACTTATCAGTATGGTCTCTAATTGTATCTATTTACTTATAAAACCCTCAAGTTTGTCTCTTTTATGGCTGAGTTATAATACTTAATTGTATAAAAATACCATCTCTTTTTTATCCATTTCTCGGTTGATGGATATTTGGGTCCTTTCCAAGATTTAGCTATGACAAATTGCACCACTATGGGTGTGCATATATCACTGTGGTATGATGCTTTCAGTTCTTCTGGAAAAATACCCAAGAGGGGAATACCTGGGTCGAATGGCACTTCTAACCCTAGTTTTGTAAGGAATCTCCACATTCATTTCCACAGTGGTTGCACCAATCTACACTCCCACCAAACATGGACAAGTGTTCATTTCTCCCCAGAGCCCCTCCAGCATTTGTTATTGGTTGATTTCTTGATGATAGCCATTCTCTGTGGGGTGAGATAGAATCTCAGTGTTGTTTCAATTTGCATTTCTCAGATGACCAGTGATGTTGAACATTTTTTCATATATTTATTTACCATTTATATTTTTTCATCTGAGAAGTGTGTATTCATCTCAGATACCCATTTTTTGGATTGGGTCTCTGAATTTTGGGGTCCTGATTTTTTTCAAAAACTCTTTGTATGTTCTAGATAGAAGTCCTTTGTCAGAGGGACAGTTGGCTAAATTTTTTTCCCAATTCATGGGTGTTGTTTTTACCCTGTTGGTGATTTCTTTTGATGCGCAAATACTTTTCAATAAGATGAGATCCCAGTCATTGTTGTCTCTTTGAAATATTTGCTATGCAGTTTGATTTTTGTTCATGAATTATCTGCCTACCCCTACATCTTCAAGATTTCTATCTATTTTCTCTTCCAGTAGATTTGGTGTTGCTGTTCTAATACTTAGATTTTGATTGGGACATGGATCTAATTTTAGTTTTCAGCATGTGGAGAGCCAGTTCTTCCAGCACTATTTATTAAAGAGGCTATATCTTTCCTGTAGTAAACATGTTTGGCCCCTTTTTCAAAGATAAGGTCACTGTGTCTTTGTAGTTGTGGCTGCATCTTCTAGTCTGTTCCATTGATCCTCAGGTCTGGTTTTTTTTTTCCAGTACCATGCTGATTTTATCACATTAGCTTTGTAGTGTAATTTCAAGTCAGGGATTGTGATGCCTCCTGCCTTGCCTTTGTTGCCCAGGATTGTTTTCACTATTCTGGTTCTAGATGCTATTCTGGTCTCTTCTGGTTCCAGATGAACTTTAGGAATGTTTTCTCTAGCTCTGTGAGGTACACTAAACGTACTTTGATTGGGATTGCATTGAATCTGTGTAACACTTTTTGGAGCACAGCCATCTTCACAATATTGGTTCTTCCTGTCCATAAAAAAGGGATATCTTTCTATTTTCTGAAATCCTCTTAGATATCTTTTTTTCAGAAGGAGGAGTATTTTGAGGAGGATCAATGGCAACATGTCTTTTACTGTAATAAATTAATTTATATTTTATATTTTAGCCTTGCCTGTAGTTTTTGATCACAGCATATACAGTATTTCAGCAGAAGCAGCCATGTGTATTTGCCTTGGCAGACATTAGAAGATTTGTTAAAGTGACTGTTCCAAGTCTTTTCAGCCTAGAACCGATATTTTCCAGACTGGTACGCAACTACATACAATCATTCAAATGCTTATTGTTCCTGTTCTCTACACAGCCAAATGCTAGAGATAAAGAGGCAGATTGGACTTTCCCTAACATCAAGGAGCTTCTAATCTCAGTTGGCAATTACCATTCAGAAGAAATGGAAAAATACAGTTTTCAAAGAACACAAACATTGGAGCAGACAGTTTCAGTAGTGCTTCTGCCACTATCAGCTGTTTAGCAAGCTATCTGGTCCCTTTAAATTTTACTTCCCACCTTTAAAAGAACTTGGTAAATATTTTATGAAAGATAAACATAATGAAAAGCATAAATCACCAGTAGTAATGTCTGGCCAGAGTCCATGCTTGGCAAATGTGAGGCTCCTTTCTTCTCCTGCTGTCCTTGGCTAAGAAGTAAATGTCATGTGACTCTGAAGGACTTGCCCTGTATCCCGGAGATCTGGAAGATTGCGGAAGAATGCAGTCAAGTCTATTGTGATTCTTACATGCTGAGAAGTTCCCTTTCATAACCAAGGCCGAGCGTATGGATGGCATTCCGTGTCCTGGGAAGAACGGCCTCTGAGCTGTAAGGTCACGAAGGTGGCGCTCTCATCGATGGACACGGCCTCGACCTGGAATACACGCAGTCTTGTCCCTTCAGCATCACTCACCTGAGAGAACTGTGAAGAGATCAAATAACAGAATCTGGCATGTGATGATGATACTAAAATACTGGGACACCCACTGAAATCCACCACAAAGAAGATTCACTCACGGATGCAGGTGTCAAAACATGGAGAATGCATAATTAAATATCTACCATTACATGGTAGTGCTACTTTTAGTTTCCTGAGGCAACTCAAATTCAACAATCCGTGTATGAGTTTACGTTCCCACCACCACACAAGTGTTTCCTTCTCTCCACGCCCTCAGCAACATCTGTACTCTTCCTCCTCCCCCTCTTCCTTCTCCTGCTCCTTTCCCTCCTCCTCCTCCTTTGCCTCCTTCTTCTTCTTGGTAATTTTATATTCTGTGGAACACTAATAAGCTGATAAAAGGAGATAAACCCTGTCATTTTCAGCACAGATGAATATGGAAGATATTATGCTAAACAAACAAAGCACAGACAGACAGACAGAGCGCGCCCTTGCCTCTGAGGAATCTAAAGAGGTTGAATTCGTAGAAGTAAACTGATGGCTGGAAGTAAACTGCGTAGTAAACAGCATAGAAGTAAACTGATGGGCTGGAGTGGAGGGAGATGGCTGGAGAGGGGACAGTGCTGGTCCAAGGGTACAAAGTTCCAGTTGGGAAGAACGGAGCTGAGTGACCTACTCCACATAAAGGTGACTATAGTAATGCATTTGTGTCTCAGAATTGCTGAAAGGACAGGTCTGAAATGTTTTTAATGCAAACAGTTAGTATGGGAGGTGATTTCACCAAAACAATGATGCCTGTGAGATCATGAATTTGTGAACTCACCCAATTAATCATCCCAGTAAAGTCACCTGTACCCTGTGAATATATATACATATTAGTATTTTCCAATTAAAAATATGTTTTAAAAATTTCTTATCTCATAGTTCTGCATTGAACTTTACTATTCAGTGCCTTTACCTCTATGTAAAATGTCTAAGATTATAAAGCATACAAACAGTTACAGAAAATAAAGGAAGTCTGTTGTGGCTGACACCTGTAATCTCAGCAGTCTGGAAAGCTGAGGCAGGAGGAATGCATGTTCAAGCTCACCTTGGGCAACTTAAGAACTTAGCAAGACCTTGTCTCAAAATAAGAAATAAAAGGGCCAGAGATGTAGCTCAGGGTGAGGGCTCTCGGTTTAAACCTCAGTACCTCAAAAAAAAAAAAAAAAAAGGAATTCACAATTTAATTTCAATTTCAGTTTATTTTTCTTATATGAAAGGAAAATTTAATTTTATTTGTTTATACCCAAATGTCTATTCTTCATGAAGCAAGAGGTGGCCCTGGGGGAAGGGGAGCCTACAAAAGCTGTTCATTTAATAGCTCTTTCAATCTCCAGCCCACGTCAGTCTCCAAGAGGTAGTTTAGGGAGCAAATACTTCACCTCCTCTTTCCTCTTTTTTTTTTTTTTTTTTTGCGGTACTGGGGATCGAACTCAGGACCCTGCGCTTGCTAGGCAAGCGCTTATTCCACTGAGCTATATCCCCAGCCCTCCTCTTTCCTCTTGTCTTTGATCACCTACTGGTGGAATCCAACAAGAGGCCACAGGAAAGGAAGTTAGACGGCAGAGGCCGTGCAGCCAGCCTCCTGCGGCCGGGACACCAGGGAAGGGCAGAGCGGGGATCCACCAGGACCATCAGAATAGGGAGCATGACTGCTGTGCTTGCAGACTCAATGAAACTCAGCCTCTGTACGCTACATCGTGTTATATCATCTTGTCACATACCAGCACTGTGCACTGCAAGGCAATCAACATGCCTGCTAGAGTCTAGCACTGAGCAGGTGGTCAACGAAGTCATACTGAAGTCATACTGAAATAGCATAACTGTCCATCGCTACACCGATGGACTTGTCAGGCAATTATGTCTTTATTATTTTCATACCTTTGACACCTAATTATACAGATTCCTGGGGTACAATGGGATGTTTTGATTCACATGTACATTGTATAATGATCAAATCAGGGTCATTAGCATATCTGTTACCTTAGACATTTTCATTTATTTCTTTCTTGTAAGTACAATCAAAATCCTCTCTTCTCTCTGTTTGGAGATCTGCAAGGTATTATTGCAAGTACACCATCCCTGCTGTGCAACAGAACCCAGCTCACCCCCCTGTCCGCACAGAGCATTCAGTGGCCGCCACCAGCCAAACTCTCCCTCCTTCTGGCAAGGCTTGGATGTGATGTGAAGTGCATTGAAAAGCGTTTTTTGGATGTGGACTGACTCCCTAATCTGCAAATGATCATGTGCCTTCTTCTATGTGTTGTAAGGAGGTTTTTCTGTTTCACTTACTCAATTCTGATTTTAAAATGTGTACAGAATGTTCAAGGAATGTTCCTGTTTCCGTGGCTTCTGTCTCCCCACTTTGCCCCTTCCTTTGCCTAGGCCTGGTGGAATTCTCAGAGCAGAGAGTAGTGGAAGCTGAAACCTGTAGGAAAGGTTGTTCAGCCTTTACAGAGGACGAAATCCTGCCGTATGCTAAGGGAATCCTGAACCTGGAAGAGGAAATCTAAGTGAAATAACCAGGCACTGGACAAATTCTGCCTGGGGGAACTGAGCTGAAGACTCCAACACAGTTTGATTCAGAAGGAAAACATGAGCAGCAGAGGCTGGGGTTGTGGGAGATATGGGGTTAATAGTATCCCTTGGTTACTGCAGGCTGATCAGGCCCACAGTCTCCTGAATGAGTGTACAGCAAAGGTTTAATAAAGAGAGGCAAATGAAATGATTTCAGGGCTCCAGGAGGACCAAGGCCCTCTCACAGAATTCAAGATTCTCTCAGGACTAAGACCACGACCTTCTCTGGGTTACCCATATTTATTTGGTTGTCAGAAGAAGGGCAGGGAGTACTCAAGAAGGGCAGAACCACTCAAGGGCTTCTCCAAGTAAGTTGTGAAGTTAATCCACTGAAGAACGAGGTCCCTGAGGCTACAGTCTGCACCTAGTTGAGATCTGACCCAGGTGCCCTTGGCTGTGATCTTCTCCTTTGAGGCTTTCTGGCTTCATCCACCACTACAGGTTTTAGTAGGATTGGTGACTCACAGAGGTTCACTTACTGTGAGTCCGCCATTTCCAGATAAGGAGCTGAGGCCTTGGACAGATTCACCAGTGAACATGGAAAGACAGTTGATTAATTTAAGTCCTGCTCAGGCCTGCTTTGTGGTGGTCTCCAATAGGAGGGAGACCCGGGGAGGTGTTCGATGGGCACAAAGTTCCTGTTATTAAAGATGAATAATTTCTATAGCTCCACTGTACACACTTACCTGGAGTTTACAGTGTCCTTAAAACTGTTAGGAATGTACACCCCATATTAAAAAAAAAGAGAAGCAAAGATACTTCTGCCATAAAAAATAGGCAATATTGATGTTTTTGTGTCCCACCCAAACACCGCACACACACACACACACACACACACACGCACACACATGCACACACCTGCAATTGGACAGAAGAGAAACTGGAAGGAACTTAAACCTGTGAGGAATGACTTTAGCTGTGAGTCCTGAAAATAGAAGAATGCCCTCTAAATAAGAAAATAGTTCCCTCAGGTTGTATATATCTCATTAAGAACTTCTCTGGCTGGGTGTGGTAGTACATTCCTGTAATCCCAGCACTCTGGGAAGCTGAGGCAGGAGGATTGCAGGTTCAAGCCCAGCCTGGACAATTTAGTGACTTAGCAAGAACTTGTCTCAAAATTTTTTTAAAAACAAACAACTAGGGATGTAACTCAGAGTGAAAGCCCTAGTTTCAGTCCCCAGTACCACACACACACACACATACACACACACACACAGCTGAGACAAGGAAAGCGCTCATACAAGCCCAGGTGTGACTCACACTGATAAATGTGTGATTCACAAATATATAAATATCACTCACACAGATAAACGATGACTCAGACAGAAATAATGTTGAAGCCATCCAAGGACACTACTTTTTAATGCAGGATTTCTTCTGAGCACAAGAAATAAGGCTGAACTACCTGACGCTGCTTTCCAGTTCCTCCTCAGGAAGGAGCAGGGCTGTGTCTGAGGTGTGTGGCTGACAGGATGAACCACTCGCTCACCTCTGTGGGGAAGTGAAAGTGACCATGACCATCCCGGCCTACTAACAATACTAACGCTCTTCACGAATGTGAGCTGAACATGCTGTGAATGAGGAAGGGGGTTACAGCAGTTACAGCTATATCACACAACTTCCATAAGTGTGGTTAAAAAAAGACACCATAAGGATTGTCACTTTACACATGGGAATTATAAGACTGAGAGAGAATTTAATAGTGTCCCCAGGATTGCGTCAACCAGGAAATGATAAAACAGTATTCGGACTCATGACGTCTGATTTCTTAAGTCACAGCCCAAACTATCATCTTGAAGACAGTAACACAGTGACAGTCAAGCACCCAGTGTACGAAAGCGAGGACTATCGTTTTGTCTAAGCATTACTTTTGCGCAACCTACACTCTATGCATGCCCTTCCTCAACTGCATACGTCACTCTTGAGTCAGAATTTATTTCAGTCTTGGCAGACTTTTTCCATCTCTGCTGGTACCAAGGCTCAGGATTCACTTAGCAAAGATCTTTCAGTCCAACCCTAAGAACACTTTGTCTCTCAACATGTCCTGCCCAGGGCACACCTCTGGGTTGAAGCCACTTGTCCTCTGCACATCTGAGTGTTCACCTGATTCTGAAGGAAGTTCATGAACTGTGAGAGATCAGGCTATCACGACTGAGAGTGGCCGCCCTTCCTGTTTAAGAGAAATTTGGGGTTGACATCTTTCTCCCTGGTCTAAGCCTCAGTGTTCAGTGGCAGTGGTTAAAGTACCACTTAGGTTTTCTTTCTGCAAGCTTCATGGGCTACTGGTACCATTTTGAGTCCCAAAAGAATGCTGCAATGTCAAAAAAAAATTTAAGTTTGAAAATACTATAGTGTTTCCCACACCCTCATCCTGGAGCATCAGGTGTTCACTGATCTGCTACCTAGGTGGAGAATGTTGCTGAAAAGTCACAGTCAGCTCTTTGATTTGCCTGCTGAGAGAAGCTTTTTTTCCTGTGCAGCCCTACTCACTCCCCAGAACATCAGTGCATGGGAAAATCCAAAATCAGCCAGAGGCAGGTGAGCCCCGAACTTCGAGGGATGTGTGGCCAGGAAGTGATGCATCGCAGAGTCACTCCTACACCTTGAGCATTTGCTCCCAACCACACACAGTTTGCTCGTTGTCCTGTTTCTACCTGCACTGGAATGCTCCACAGGTCACGTTTTCATCATGTTTACCTTTAAAAGACCTTCTGGCTGTCTGGAATGTGTTAGTGATAAGTAAATATTTCTCCAACAAATGAATAATTGAGAATTTTCTTTGTTTCAAGGATAGTGAATTTGTCCAGGATTAAAGGATATCCTGCGACTTGAGATTTTTCAGTGCTGAAGCCAGAAAAATCTCAGGCAAACTGAGACAAATTGTTCATGTTAAGTGGTGGTGATTTTTTATCATTGTTGATTTTCGTTTTCAGTTATACTGTCTGTGTACTCTGTGCATGTGTGTATAACACAGAACACCGGCCATTCACCATTTTGTGTAATCCTCACAACAGTTGCAGGAAATTGGGGTGATTCTGCCTGTGTGTCATGGATGAGGACATGAAGACAGTTTCTATTCCTTCCCGGGGATCCACAACATCACTCTGCTGTGGGACTGTGAAGCCTGCTGCCTTAGCCACTGGTCCCCTGCCTTCCATACAAATTCCGCAGCTAGAGCACAGAATGTAAAGTCATAAAACTCGTCTTTGAAAATAAGAACTCATTTATTTGAGTAGAAAATAACAGGACAGACAATAATCCGCTTCCTGCTGGGAGAGATAAAAATGAAAGAAAGACGCCTGAAAGCCTTAATCTTCCCATTAATCCAAGAAGTGAGTGAATTTGCATGTAAGCTTTTAATGTTATACACAGGCCAAGCAAGCTGAGAACTATGTTTAGCTCCAAGTTATGAAATACGATCACATGGGCGGGTGGCCTACGTTTTTAGTCTTAGACACAGTAAGGAGTTTTGCGATCTAAGTGCGATGCCATTCCACCAACCGTGTTTGGAAACAGCAGCCGGAATCCTGCAGATTCTGGCTGCGCAGAGCAGGCACACTGGCTGCTGCTGTAGGGGGGGATAGAAAATCTGGAGTCCAACTCAATGCTGTCACTCGAGCTATGCAACAGAAGACAGCCATGCAAGCTTTTTTTTTTTTATCAGTTTGTTTGTGTATTTTTGTCTCAGAGGTTTCTTCATAGGAAAGCTGGGAGGTGGGAGAGAAGTCAGACAAAAGCAGAGGGTTCCCAGAGCCTGCAAGGCTGGAAAGAAGTCCTGGCTCTGCCACTTAGCACCTGTATCTGGACCTTGCTTCCATCATGCATAAGACAGGAATTTGAGTCACAAGTGACAGCTGGCACGTCTTCATCCAGGAGGAGCTCGTGACGCTTCTTCAGTCATTTCATCTCTGCTCGGTGCCTCCCCATCTCTGAGTCTTGGATTTTACCAACTGTAAAACTAGGACAACAACGTAAAGGCTAACAGAGTGTGAAGAATAACAAGGGCCACAAATCCTCCAGGAGGTGACAGCACGAGGAAGCCTTAGGAAATCTGTGCAGGGAGTGTAGTCTCAGGCATCTTCACCTCCAGAAAATGAGATCTCTGTGGACACTGACCTCAGGCACACTGACTGTTTTCTGCCCCCTTCCAAATCATGGAGATACAAGGTTTTGTTCTCTAAGGATTGTAACCGACTCAAAGTTGAGTCCTGAGTAAGAAAAACAGTAGTATTTGAATGCAGTGCCTGAAAGGAGTTGAGCTATGTGATCTAGGACTCACCGCAACATCCAGGACGGGAGACACTTACTGAGGCAAGATGCTCCGGGCTGAAGAAGGAGAATCTGAGGAGCAGCTAAGGAGGGGCTGCAGAGGAAAGATGGCTGCAATTAATTGGAAAGGCAACCAGCTGGCTCCTAGCAATGACTTTTGCTCTGCAGCTCTGGTCCCACATATGGCTCAGAGAGAAGGTGCCACTGCACTCACAGAGAATCAGTAATGTGCTTGTGAGCATGAAGGTGACTCCACAGAAGCAGCAAGGGAGAAGCAAGCTGAATGAGCATCACAAGCACAAGGGGTCTGTGGCCATTGGCCAGTAGCAGTGGTGATGGGAGATGCAGCGTGCAGCATGGGAACGAGGTCCAAAGACCAGCTCAGCCACGTCCGGGACAGGAAGCTTTGGGGTGCCACTTGCCCCCCATGGGCCTCAGCTTGCCAATAGTATTCTAGAGAGAAACAAAAATAGCCCTCACATCTCCCTGGTCTTCATGCACCAATAAGTCCCAATCTTTATTACCACTGTTAGCAAGAAAAACATGATTACAAAATGGATGCCTTGATAATTACTTCATTTTCTGCTAAGTTAAATTTTGTGGTAATGCTCTCTGCATTATTCATGTTCCTGCTGATCAGCTACTTATGTTTATAGATGTCTCTTGAATTATTGAAGCTCTTTGCCCCACTCTAACATTTTAAATTTCTACTGGTTTTTTTCTAGGTCATGACATCAGTATCCCATCTCTCCATGCCATCTGTGGAAGAGTATCTCTCACATAATGGAGATATCAGTTATGTTCTGTTACTGATACCGACTCAGATTAACTGAAAGAAAAGGGGCTAAGTGCTGGGGATGTAGCTCCATGGCATAAGCACTTACCTGGCAAGCCTGAGGTCATGAGTTTGATTCCCGGTACAAAGAAAAAAGGGGGTGGGGGGCGAGGTAATCGGAAGGATAAGTAAGAGGGTCACAGAATCAAAGGGAAACTGCAAAAGTTGGGAAACCAGGAACATCGCATAGGACTGAGGAACGAAATTCAGTAGGAAAGAAACTGTCTCCCACCTGGAAGTCCTCCACTTGGAATGATCCCACTGGTCTCTAACCGCTGCAGCCAAAGGGCTCCAGGGCCCCTACCCTCTTCACATGTACCTCTTAGAGAGTCTGTGAGGGGAGTGAAACTTTTACTGTCTGAATTCAGGGTGGGGCTGGCTGCGTCGCCGCACTTCTCTGTAAGGCAGTTGTCTCCAAGGGGCAGGGAAAGAAAGGTTCTCCTCGCCCCTGACTTGGGGAAACCTGCAGCTTAGCTGTCACCAACCCAGTGAGGATGAATCGCTCCCCAAGGAAGTCAGAATGTTCTGGACACACAAACAGTGAGCACGGTCTGCTGCTGAAAGGAATTTTCCCAGGATACATGTGCACGCAAGAAGCACTGCCCAACTTCCCTGAAGAAAACACTGTAGCCTAGGTGCGTAAGCACAGCTACCCCAGTGCTCGCCTCAGCAGCGCGTGTGCTAAAGCTGGAATGATACGGAGATTAGCGCGGCCTCTGTGCAGGTGTGCAAATTCATAGGCACAACTCTTCTAAATATTCCATTAGCTAGTCTGTCTTTTGCTCTGACATCTATCTGACTGATATTATAGTTTCCTTAGTTTAACTCTACAGTTTAAATGTAGAGACTTTAATCTGAAAAAGGAAACACCTGTCACAGTCGGTGACCAATATACCACTCTAAGCTAACTGTCTGTTACCTCTGTTCGCGAATGTTACATAACACTCTTTACGGCATCCTCCTCCCACCCCTGGCTTCACTGTGTGTATCTTTCTTGGCTGAAATAAATATCCTCTTCAGGTCCCCATCCCCTCAGCTATCCTTCATCTATTTACCATTTCATGTGTTTCTGTAATTTTAATCATTTGCTACATAAAAGCTCAGTTACTTATTTAGGGGTCTCATCTCCTCTTTAGATTAGACCATAAACTGGAATAAAGAAATTATTCTGGCTATATTTTTTAAAGGCTTTTTTAAAGCCCTTCTACTGTGAAATATAATAGTAGGAATTTATATAAATTCCTTACATATAGGTGCTATATTTGATTTAACTTCTTAAATATCCTTATTGTGATGTGTATTTTGGGAATAAACATATATACATACATATAAATACTCAGTATAACAAAATGTTACATAAAATGTCTAGATTTAATTTAGCAACAGACCCAGCGGGCACCAACACACTCCCTGCCCAAACTGTAAGCAAAACAAAAGCTCCCGACTACCTGCTCCCATTCACTCTGTATTCATGTGTGATTTGCTTATTTTGACACATGTGTGATTTGCTTATTTTGACACAATGCTTAAAAAGAAGCAAATAAAGATTTGCTGAATTTCCTCAGTTATCAAGGAAATGCAAATTAAGACAATAAATGACACTATCTTTGTACTAAATTGGTAAAATTTTAAAATCCTATAATGTTCATAGAACTCTCACATCTGTACTGACATGTAAATCGGTAAACCAGCTTTGGAAAACAGTGTCAAATTATTTAGTAAACATGAAAATATATAAACCCTTTGCTTCAACAGTTCTCCTTCTAGATATATGCCTGCATGCCTCAAGGCACTAAATGTGCATGGGCCCCAAGATACAAGATCAAAATGTTCACAGCTGCACTATCCTTTGCTACCCCAAAGAGGAAATAAACCAGACATGAATGTGAAAAAAAAATAGAATAAATACTCAAATTTCATACTTTTCTATTGGGTTGCCTATCTTTTTCTCATAAGTTTATGGAAAGTTTCTCTCTGTCTCTCTCTCCATCTCTGTGTGAATATACATATGTATCCATTCTATCGCCACATGCACGTGTGTGCACAATGTTACCTAAGTGGCCTACTTTCTTACAAACCCCTGCCAGCATGCCGTGTGTAGTCTTGTCTCCATACCTGGGTCAGGCTGTTGGCTGGGAACTCCTCCTCACCTGTATTTATGACCCACAGCACTACTGTAGGCAGAAAGAGGGCAGCAAGTTTGAAAATACTCCCAACACACAGTCTTCTGCTTGATGTTCAGAACAGCCTTGATGAGAGTGTGGCTGGGGCTATCACTTCCCCTGTGATGAGCAGGAAATTGGCTCAGAGATAAGAGGCTTATGCCAGCCTCATAGAGAGGCTGAGTCAGGTAGGTTGGAATCCCCAGGTCTTTCCAACTTACCCCTTCAGAGTGTGGCTCAAAGCCCACCTCCTCCTGCGAGCCTTCTCTGTTCACAGGTTTCTTACCCCTGACTGGTTTCCACTATTACTTTCTGCACAACTCATTTGACAGTGGACACAAATGCCTTGAACAATTGTCTGTCTAGCAGCATGTACCCTGCAGCCTCTCTCTAAGCTGTTCCCTCAGTGGAAACAGTGTTCCTTATCATCTGGCTCTTTCCCAGCCCTCACACCGCACCTTTCCTGCAGTTTGTGCCAGTGGTCAGAGCCTGGGGATCGGCTATCTCTGTGTGCCATACCACTGGAAAAGTCAACTCCGACTCCAGCTATCAAGACTGAAAGAAGATATGCCCTGATCCATTCATATGCTGTAGAGTTCTGGGAAAGTTCCTGCTGACAAAATTCTTGGGCTCTGAGTCACTAATATCTAAATTCACTGTATCAGTCGACATACATGGGGAAATGTTATTTTGTTCAAGTAGGAATTGGTTCTTAGAGTGTTGCATTTACTGCATTCTCTGGAGTGCCTGCCACACAGAGGGACTCAACATGAAAGATCTCCAGAAGTACCAGAAGTAATTTACACATCAAAAAGGACCTCCCTGAAATCTACTGAAAGATACAGCTACTTTCCTTTCCTCAGTGCATTGGAGCAAGAAGCACAAAGACTGTTAAAAAGAGAAGCTGCAAGGCATGGTAGCACATGCTTGTAATCCCAGCACTGAGGAGGCTGAGGCAGGAGGATCCTTTTAAGTTTGAGACCAGACTGGGAAAGTGACCTCAAGGCCAGTCTGAACTGCATAGAGAGACCCTGTCTCAAAAAGACAAAAGAGAGAGAGAGACAGAGACAGAGACAGAGAGACACAGAGACAGAGACAGAGAGACAGAGAGAGAAGCAAAAGTTTTTTACCTGAGTCTTTGCCCTCTTTGCTCCAAAGTTTCAGTTTCCTCAATCACAAAACTAAAGCCCCAAAATCTATCTTATGGTGAAAAAATAAGAATAAAAATGTAAAAATGTCTTTTGACATATCAAGGCCTGTGTACAATATAAAGTATGAAAAATATTCTAGTAAGATTTGGTTCTTTTTGAGCATAAGCAGTTCAACAGTGAGGGCCTGAGGTTTTCAATTACAAAATGAGAGGATTCCTTGAAATTGTGTGTGTTGTTTTGTGTTGTGTGACACATAATGATTATACTGCTTTACTTTGAAGGCAAAAGAGTCTAGGACTACAACTCCAGCTTCAACTGTCAAGAAATTCTAATGTTTTAATTTTCAATCCCATGTACATAAAGCTAAACAAATTATCTAATGCACAAAAGGGGACTTATTTAAATTAATTCAACCATAATCCTCTTTCAAATGAATAATCTTGTCTGAAAGATGTAATAGTCCTGGGTCGGGTATGTAGCTCAGTGGCACAAGCACCTGCCTGGTAGATGTAAGGTCCTGAGTTAAATTCTTGATACAAAATAATAATAATAATAATAATAATTAATAATAATAATAGCCCTGATAATATACGTTTTCACATTCTGCTTTGGACACTTCCAACAGGAAGCCTTTCTCTGCCATTTTGACCTCCGTCTCATGCCTAGGGCTTTCTCATTCTTCAGACCATTTCTGCGGGGGAGAGGATGGGTGTTGTTAATACCCACATGGGCAGTTCGTCTCTGTCTCACAGACTTTCCGTGTAGAAATTAAAAGTTTCCCACAGTAATGTGTGCTCCACACACTGACATCTTACAGACAATGAGTCGTCTCCTTCAGAGTAGTTTCCAGAAACAAATACTTGTGTGATGTCTGCTGGAAACGTGTGAGCCCCGGATCTGGGAGATGCGGGGAGGAAGAGGTAAGCAGGGCGGACAGAAAAGGCTTGGTGGGCGGGGAGAGCATTCGGGGGCTCAGGTGCTGAAGTGGGAATTGCAGAGCAGCCCGGCAAGCACAGGAGTAGGGAGCTCAGCTGCGTTAAACACACATTCCTGTGACCGGCGTGTTCATGAACTGTATTTCACCTTCCCCTTCAGCTTACGCTGTGCAAAGATGAAATTGTAGATCTTTACAGACTATTGGGTGCAAAGAGGTGACCTGACTTCCTTGAGGTCATAGAACTGATGAGAAGAATACGGATTTTCATCTGGGTTTTGATACAGGAACTAGTTCTTTGCTAAACCCATTTGCAGTCATAGATGGTGCTTGTTTGAAGTGATTTCAACAAAACTTGAACTGTGGAGGCATTAAGTCATCTGTGCTTGGGAGGGCCACGCTTTTCCAGTGAAACTGAGGTGTGGGCATAAAGAAGCATATGTGGGAGCTGACTTACTACGTCGTTCAACAGTTACCTTGTGCACGTGGTATACACTTTCATTTTCCACAGAGATCTAAGGGCTTAGTGATGAGAACGTTCTCAGTGGGCCAGTATTTAAAAAGGTGGAGAAAACAAGGAGGGAAGAGAGGAGCTGAAGGGAAAGAGGAAGTAGGAAGAAGCGGGAAGAACAGGCAACCACATGGGCGGGGGAAGTCCCGAGTGGAGCCTGGCGTGCACTGAACTTGGTGCCCGGATGCTACGTCCTAGACTCATTTTCAAGCCCTGCACTCCTCAAAAGTTCCTGAGATCTATGTGACATGGATGCTGGCCGCTGGAGGCTGTTCTTCAGTGTGTGGTGTTGGAGGACAGGTGAGGCAGGGAGATGTTGTCCAGACGTTGGATTCAGAAGCTCCTGATCTTTCCAGGTGATGGTGCCATAGGCCATGGAAAACCCTTCCTAAAGATTGGCCTCCTGTTCCAAAATCCCCACTTTGCTCCTTTCTCCACAAGACCAGTGATTTCCTCTCCTCAGACAGAGGCTGCCTTGGGCATAATGGCATTTGGTAATCTCAAAATTAAATTGTATGCTAAGGTATCTGACTTAGATAAGTAAGATTTTGGGGTTTCACATTTAAAGTACAAATTGATTTGTTTGTGTTAGGGCATTTTTTTTGAGATTTTGAAATCATGAACTGTATTGGTTCCTTAGATTAACTGTAGCTATAAACCCCATCAAAAAGTAAGATTCAGCCCCACTCACTTCCCACGCATGCACCATTTGAGACAGGAAATGAGACCTGTAGGTTGACTGCCAATGTGCGTCACTACATCCTTCCTACCTTAAGTAAATTTCCAGGCAGATCTTTACTTTATTCTGGTAGCTTCCATTACAGAGCATCAGACTGCAACAGGAACCCAGAAACGAGCTGAACTGTTGAAAAAAAACAATAGATTCACTAGACTTAAGGGTACTGAGATATGCAATCATTTAATCCAGAAGACAAATATCTCCTCTCATAGCCTTTAGAAAAATCATTGCCATTCCCCGAACCTTTACAAGCTGGTAATTATGTTAGATAGGAACCAAAAGTATAGAGGCGAGTGCAGGCTCTCTAAAGAAAGGTATGTTTATTCAGGTTAAAGTTTGAGCAGTTTATCTACTGAAATGCTTCATCCTTCTGTATGTAAGACAGCTTTATTATTTTACACCAAAATTATCTGAGCACTTTAGCAGAAGGAGTTGGAGAGTGTGAAGGTGCACGGTTACCGGTGGGTCAGTGGGAGTGGGGTGTGGGAGGGGCTGGGTGGGGGGTTGGGAAGATTTAATTCTACATCACCTGATTTTGGTCCAGAGCACCTATTCTTAAAATTATAATCTTCACTGAAACATGAATAAAACTACTGAAACACCCTCTGCCAGTATTAGAAAATTATGTGTTCATAAAAAAATTTCAGTTTAAGGAGATGGAAATACCACTTAGCTTGATCTCATCATTCCACAAACACTGCATACAAAATTATCACATGGTAAGCCACACATATCTACTATTACAGTCACAAATACAAAAGAGTAACTTTCAAACCTACAGAACCAAAAAATGCAGAACACAATACTCGACATTCTAGTTGAAAAATATCATAAATGAAGGTGTGATTCTTATGCCGCATTTACTAGTGAATGGAAGTTTCCTCACAGTTAAAAATAGGGAGAAAAACATTCAGCACATTCAGCTCTCTGCTTTGATCATCTACTTTAAACCTCATCAGAATCCAGCACGGCACAATGTTTCATGTCATTGTTTGTGAAGAGTAAGATTCCCTTCCCAAATGAGACATTTCAAAGTGGTGATTTTTCAAATTTCTAATAGCAGAAATAACCACTGCTCCTGATGATGACAGAATGGAAATCCATCCGAGCTCAAGAGTCACGATGGCATTGAGGTCTAAGAGAGAGTTGATCCCACCCCCTTTCTCCCCACACTTGGAGATTAAGGGTGAAGTTTGTCAAGTATTCTCCAAAGAGCACTTTTCACTTCTCTGTTCCGGAGGCTGTAGATCAGGGGGTTCAGCATGGGGATGACCACAGTGTAGAACACAGAGGCGATTTTGGCAGTGTCCATGGCCTGCCCAGAGCCAGGCTGCAGGTACATGAAGATGATTGTGCCATAGAAGATGGACACAGTGGTGAGATGGGAGGCACAGGTGGAGAAGGCCTTCTTCCGTCCCTCCGCGGAACGCATGCTTTGAATGGTGATGTATATGAAGAGGTAAGAGACGAGGATGATGAGGAGGGTGAAGAAGGCATTAAAGCCCACAACAAAGAACACAACCAGCTTGCTGATGCGAGTGTTGGAGCAGGCAAGAGCCAGGAGTGGGGGCATGTCACAGAAAAAATGATGAACTTCATTAGACCCACAGAAGGAGAGTCTGAAGGTGTCTGCTGTGTGGATTGAGGCATTGAGAAAGCCACAGGCATAGGAACCAACTGTCAGGAAGGTACACACCCCTGCTGTCATGGTGCTGGTGTAGTGGAGAGGTCTACACACTGCTGCATGGCGGTCATAAGCCATGGAGGCCAGAAGGTAACACTCGGCGGTGGTAAAGCCCGCAAAGAAGAAGAACTGAGCGGCACAGCCATTATAGGAGATCACCTTGTCTCCTGACTGCAAGGCAGCTACCATCTTGGGGGCCACAGCTGAGGAGTAGCCCAGATCAACAACAGAGAGGTTACTGAGGAGGAAGTACATGGGGGTGTGGAGGTGGTAATCTGAGTGGATGATCACCATCATCCCCCCGTTCCCAAGCATGGTGATGAGGTAGATGAATAAAAATACCAGGAACAGAGGAACCTGCAGGCTGGGCTCATCTGTTAACCCCAAGAGAATGAACTCTCTCACTTCCGTGCTGTTCTCCATTGATGTCAACTTGCATCTCACCTAGTACTTAAAGAAAAGAGCCAATGAAAAGCAGATGAAACTATAAGAGGAAGGTAGAATGACATAGAAAACTAACATACATTGGTAATGTACCACATGTAGGACACACCCCAGACCCTTGCACTTTATTGTAGCATTTACTCCTATGAGATAGGTGCTATGATGCCCATTTCATAGATGAGAAAGTTCAGATTCAAGAACCTCAATCTTGAAAAAAGTTATCTCATTAGTAGAGGTCAAAATCAAAGTTCAACCCTTTGTATTGGTCAGTCAAAGTTCACATACTCAAAGACGCTACACGTATACATGCTACAAATATATATTATGCTGTAGATGTGCCTAGCATCATCACTGCTAAGATTTCACTCAATTTTTAAGACTCGAAAGGAGAAAACTATAAAGTAAGAAAAATGAATCCATAATGCCTTGTCATCCTCATTCCCCTTCAATAATAGAGGCTCACTAAAAATTTTTTGAAATTTTCTGTGCACAGATAATTAAATAATATCATTTAAAGAAATCCTAGTATCTTACTGTATGCTAGATGCTACTCCAGTGGCTTCCGTTGCATTTAACTCAATCTTCACATCAACATTGGGAGGATTATGCTGCTCTTTTCCTCATTTTACACAAATGAAAACTGTGTATGAGGTAATACTCTACTCCTTCCTGTGCAGTTTTTATTTTACCTCTGTACCCAGTGCTCCATAATTTAAGACACGCAAATAGAATACTTGTTCTTCTCACTTAAGGCCACTCGTCCATTAGCAGTGTATTTTACACCTAGTCTCCTCCTTCTACCTACTACTTTCTTCTAAAGCTGAGCATTTTAGTGGAGGCCAGAGAAATATAAAATAATAACTGTTAAATGAATATTGACTCAAGTCATGTAACAGGTAACCGTTAGAGATAAAATCAAAACCTGGGTCAATTTGATACTAAATCCAGAGGTCTTAACCTCAATTTCTAATGTGTTTGCAAGCTTATTTCTTAATAGCAGTTCAGTCGAAAGGGGGTGTGGTATCATATACATATATGTGTATATTATATGGATTATACATATAAATGTGACCTGATTACGGCTAAATTTTCCCTTCTTTGCATCTGCCAAGCCCCGAGTTTGGGTTGATTGTCACACAATTTGTTGGGCAACCACGCAGCTCCTTGCCATGAGCCTCCTGGGACAGTGACTGCAATCATTCCTTCTTGCCTCACCCAGCCAACCACGGCCCCCTGCACACATAAAGAAACATTTGATGCATTGAATAGAACAACCACAGACGAGACAGACCTGCTATTGTTCTCTTGTTTATCTGAGCCCAAACTCCCTGCTCAGACTTATGGAATGAAAAATATTCAGGAACAGCGAGTTTGGAGGTGGTCAGGCCTGGAGAAAGGCTGTGTCCTGATTTTAGAACACTCTCTCCCTCCTCCTGCCTCTGCCCAGTTTAAGCACTCACAGGCTTTCCCAGCCTCCGCAGCAGAGTGGGTGGTGGAAGCAGACTCAGCTCAGGGAAGCCAGGAAATGCACAACGAGAGGAGGGAAAAGGAGGAATCACATTAGAAGGAGAAGTTGCTTTAGGCCGGCTTGGCCTCGCCTTGCCTTGGAGAGCAGCTACAGCCAAAGACTGGAGGAGCCCTTGGCAGGAAACACAAAAGAGGGTGGCCCATGTCTGGCTTCAGAACCATCTCAGCCATCCCTGGAAGCTCTATGAAAGGGAGGGCCTGCTCGTACTTCACCTCCGGGCTTCCAGTTTCTGCCTGTATAAACAAGGCTGCGGTAGTAGCATTCTACGTGTCTTCTCACGTTTATAGAACAAACTCCTAGAGTTTTATATTTGTCAGCTTTTTCTTTTCCGTGGTTCACAGATTTCCAGCAGAGCAGCAGCACTTCCCCTTGCTTTTATCCAGCCTTTCTCATCTTTTTTCTTTTGCCTTTTAACACGTGCATATAGTTCCTAACTTCGCAGAAACAATGTGCGGTACTCTGTGATGAGTAGTGTCCTGATCACACACAGGCGCTGTCACTCAAGAGTCGCGTAACTACTGAACTGAACTGGTGTACACTTTTCTAGGCCAGATTTCTCCACACCGGCATTACCGACATCACTGACCGGACAGTTCTTCCTCTATTTATGATTAATATTCAAGACACTTCTGTGCTGTCTTGCTGGGCACCTCTTTCCCTTTATGAATGCAGCTGCTGTTGGTAAATGTGTCTGGATGCAGAGCAGCGGGGAGAATTCTGGAGTCAGAGTGTAGGGAAAAGGCCTCCTTTACCCACTGTCACCCCTGAAGCATCATCACAGGGTCTGAGTCCAACACCTAATACTGCACAGCGGTACCTCAGTTCACACACTTAACCCCTCCCACCGAAGGCCAGCCATGGTCGCGTTGGTCACCCCATGCATAGCTCGAGACAGGAGGCAAAACTTGCCCAACATTTCTGTTCGACAACCGAATTGTTCGTGAACGTGAACAGAAGCGTTTGTGAGCTGAGGTGCTGCTGTATCATGGCTATTTCCTTCCCCCTCCTGCATGAGCCTGAAATAAATACCACAAGGAGCCTTGAAAGAAAAAGAATATTGAAAAATGTCTAATGGAAGTTTATTGAACTGAAAAAAAAGAAATCTAAGAGGTTTCTATTGCTATCAAGACAGCAGGAGACGAAATCGTCTAGATGTCTGGAAATAGAAAAGTTTCATCAAAGTTTCTTCTAAAGAGGCTGGAAAAACCACTCCCAGCCACCACACCTCTTTTGCAACGCAGACAAGATAATCAGCAGAATTACTAAATTCCAGGAAGGAAGCAGGGAGGCTATTTGTCCGTCAGTGTTCTTTGTTTTATCGCCCGCTGGCTACGCTAGTGGCAGGCACACAGTCAGCTTGAATGAACTAGAATCTTAGAAGTTGAGTTAGGATAATAGCTCAGTGGTGCTTACTTGCTTTGGAGCTATGGGGAAATTTCCCTGTATCAGGAGAGTATGAAGTAAGATCAAGTATGGTATGATCCAGTCACCACGAGGTCTGTGACAGCGCCACAATGCAAACAAACTTATCTCTACGAAAGCATAAGTCAGTCATATGAACTAATTTCCCAGATTTTAAAGCCAGTAGTAGCAACCGCCCATCTAGCAATGACTATGTCGATGGCTGCCTACGTAACAGTGAGTCAAAATCACCCACAGAAACCTCTGCCTCCGTGCTCGTGAGATGTAGCAGAAGAGCCTGGAGGAAATGGAATTAAGAGCCCTTTCAACCTACACTTGAGCCACTCTCTCCTGGCTAAGCCCATTAGTTCTACCCACAGTGTGAAGAATGTGGCTTTAAGGGAAAGTCAGGGAAAACATACCTGTGTCCTTGGGAGTTATGAGATCTTAATTCAGAACTGCGTTCCAGGACTGAACTTTTTGAAGTCTAAAAAGAAAAGAAAATCTATTTGGTCTCTGGAGGCCTTGGATTTCAAATAGTGAAAGATTTCCTGAGGCTGTGTAATAAAAGCACGCAGCCAGCTCTGCTGCTGTTACAGTTTTCATGAGCCCCAAAATGATTCACACCAACCTAAGTGAGCAGCCCAAAGTGCATGAGAAGATGGTTCTTACCTAGAGTTGGGGTCCTCTGGAGAGAAGTTCCCCAAGGCCTCAACTCCAGTCCATGGCTCAACGATGTGTAAACAAGTAGTCAAAACAGTACTTTCCTGAGGGAATTGAAACATTACTATAATGGGAACAGTGCTCAAAGGGCTACCCCCAGGGGTCAAAACAGAGCCTCCATCCCTTGGGTCACAGGCTACACTTATTCATTGGGAATTTTCAGCACAACTACTCTTTAGGTATGAGACGCAACCACACAGCGCTCGGCCCTACCCTGCAGCAAGAGCTGGCTGTTTTTCTAAGACTAAGGGTTGAGAAATTTTTAAATGGGCCATGCATGGACAATAAACTACATCAAAATATCTGTTTTGTTTAATCCCAGCTTTGACTACAGAGCTCTAAGTTCAAGGAGTTTTGTGAAGCAACACACTTTCAGAAAATTGTTTTCCAATCAACTTGGATTGGGATGAGTTTAAACATGGAACTTACCAGCAGCAAAAGACTCTATGTATTTCATTAATATTAATTTACTGAATGAGTAGACACCCGCTGCCTCCCTTATTTCAAGGTCTTTGTTGTATGTATGCAGTCTTTCACTTAAATTTTACACGACTCTATGAGAAATTATCTCTCCAATTTTACAGATGTGAAAACTTCAGTCTATCCCTAACATATAACTCTTTTTTCTAATAGTATTCTCCAGTCAAGGAAAGCAGGGCTCCTTGAAGAAATGCCTGAGTTTAGGACTAGAAGAAGGAATGCACCAGATAAGCCCATAGAGCCTTGTATTTTCAGCAAGGAAATGCCAAAGTCTGTCTGACCCAAGTCTCTCCATCTTCTCACTGCTTAGTTCTCTTTTGTGAATTCAATACAGAAAAGCAAGGATGCTCTCAGAATCTACAAAAGGTCCTGTTTCGCTCAGATTCTCCCAAGTGCATATTCCAGCTTAAAAAGTGCTGTTTACTTACTAGCTTTTTCTTGAGAAAATATTTTCATGCAAAAATTTATTGTTTGGATAAATTAATTTTTTGTAACAAATTAAAAAGTGGTAATGTCATAGTAAGCTAGATGATATGAGTCCAGAGCTATTCTCCCACCTCTGTTAGAATTATTTTTCTACAAACATTTACTTAGGAACTCATTCCAATTCTTCATGATCACTTCCAAAAAAACAGAATAGGGAAAATGTATCAGTTCTTTCTGTGAGGCCAGTTGTGTCAGATAACAGAAACATCACGAGAAATATAACAATAGATTATTTTCTATTTCAAATAGAGACACAGACAGTTCGACACCACTGGCAACCTGAAGGTGAACATAACAAATTTATTAGACATTCCATTCAAGCGGGCACTCTCACAAACACAAGTGAAGTCAAAATCAACCACGCAGAGCATAACAAAACAAAGTGTGAAAATTATTTCAATAGACAGAGAAAAGCTTTTGAGGAATCCAATGTTCATTTTTATTACTGTATGTTTACAGTACATAACAGTGACCTTTGTTGGGGGGAATTGGCAAAGGTCTAGAACATAGCTTGATCACTTCTCTCCCTTTACCCACAACCTTCCCTATCTCAGACATCTGCTTTAGTTCCTGCATCTCTTTGTTGTTCACTTACATTTTAGGTTTCTGTGGCAGCTAATCTCCTAACACACATGTCCCACTCTGAAGACCTAGATTTCCTCCTTGTTTTCTAATTTCATTAGTACAAAAACAAAGGAAGAGAAAAAGGAGAGACAGGAGGGGCAGACGAAGAGAAAAGAGAGCAGGAGGAGAGGGCGAGAAGGGGGCAGGGTGAGAAAGGAAGAGAAAACTCACCACCCTAACAGCTGAGGCGGTCTAACCTGCACACCGGGCTCTGTGGAATAACTTAGCCCCCGGCTCTATGAGAACTCCTATTCTAAAAACTTGGGTCACTTAACTGACAGCTATTAATACTGTAAAACGCACTGACCCTGGGCTTTGACAAGTGAGAAACAGGCTCCAGAGCTGACTGAGAGCAAAACTTAGATGGATGATTAGCCTCTTCGAACCTCCTCGGTTTCTTCCGGCACTGAGTCCATTCGCTTTCTTTTTCCTCCCAAAGGCTCTGAACTCCTGGGGGCTCCTTATGATTTGAGCCTTTGACTCCTTCCCTGTTTGGTCTGCTCCGGAGTTGTACGCCACTGCTCACTTAGCAACTCTCACACCCGGGACTTGGGTCAGGAGACAGGGCCACAGGCACAGGGCAGTTAGTCTGACTCCAGCGAGTTCAAGGCCGGATACCAGCGTCTTTCCCTCCATCCTTGAGTTAATGCTGCCACCTTGAGGCTACTTGGAGCTTTTCACGGAGTGAGCCATTCTCAGCGGCAGGGCTGGAGAGAAACGAAGACTTGCCTTCTGTGGCACGGATCAGTAACTCCACAGAGGAAAACCCCTGCGGGATTACAAGACCGAGAAGGTGGCAGTCTGTCCAGAATGTTCGTTTCGTGGCCACATCCCCTGTTAGCGCCTCCTGGACTTGACTGCCCGGCTGGTAAGGTCCTCAGACACCATGGCCCCGGATGTTAGAGTGACCATCTAATTTCATCGACGTCTAACCTGAGACTCGTAGAAGTAAATACCTGCCTAACGCCACACAGGTAGTTAGCGCTCTAATTGAAACCCACGCCTGAGGGCTTCTGATACCTCTGTCTATCGACATCTCCAGAGTTTCCTGAGTGTCTGTTGACTCCTTGGCTCCACCCAAGTATCTGCACTGTCCGCAGGAGACATCTTCATCTCCTTCGCCACGGCGAGGGCTGTCTGATGCCAACTCCGCTTCCACCTCTCCGTCTGGAGCGGAAACGTGCTTCGCTCATTCCTCCCCATCATCCTCTTCGCTCTTCCTCCCTCTCCTCAACTGCCTTCCTCTGCTCAATAGTTTCTGCTCTACCTTTATGTCATTTCTCATTTTAAAAGTTTTTTCTAGTTCCCTCCTATGTGAGAAAACCTGTGACATTTGACTTTCTGGGTCTGATTTAGTTCACTTAACATGATGGTCTCTAGTTCTCCCATTTTCCTGCAAATGGCATGATTTCATTTTTCTTCATAGCTAAGTAATATTCCATTGTATATAGAATTTTATTTGCCCATAGATCTGTTGACACGCACCTAGGGTACTTCCATAGCTCAAGCGATTGTGATTTGCTGCAGTAAAATATAGGTATGTGGGGATCTCCACAGTATGCTAATTTTAATTCCTTTGGGTGTGTGCCAAGTGGTAGCCCTATTTTTAGTTTTTTGAGAAAATCCATGCTGATTTCTGTAATGCCATCTTAGTTTATGTTCCCACCAGCAGTGGGAGTGTTGGCGCGGGCAGCCTGGTTCCTGCTGTCTACCCTGGGCTCCCAACTCACTGTGCAGAAACCACTCATGGCTTCTTGCCTCATCTCCCCTCCTTGATATTCTAAGCAATCTAGCCTTAAAAAACATCTCAGCTTTTGCAGCACTTTCTAACCACAGATCATCCTACTTTTATTCGCCCAGACCCTCAAGTGTCTGCTGCTCTCCTCTGGCACACAGAAAAACTACCTGATTTCTAATAAACCACCTGACTTCTCTTCCTCCCCTGCTCTGGGTGTTTTCCCTTTTACCTTCCTTCATGCCGCTCCCTCGGGTTGCAGCGACCTAGTTTTATCCCCTTCTTTTAGCTCTTTCACTTAGAAGCCAACTCCGTTGTGAAGCTGTCCTCTGAGGTCACGAACAACATATGAGTGCCCTTCTGTTTATAACCCTTTTCCAAGTTGTCTTTTAAGGTGCACACATTATTCTTCCTTTTATCTCCTTTTATTTCTTTTCTGAGAGCCTATCCACTCCCACATTCCCTCTTATCCCACTGCCTTGATTTCTGCTTCCAGGAAAGAAACCACCTGATACAGATAAGGCAATACCAGGTCCTGCCTGTGGGGCCTCCCTGGGCCCTGGATTCCTCTGTGAGGGCAGGGACCGTGGCTTACTGCCCAAGGGATGAGGTAAGTGGTAACACCTCCTTTAATAAAGTCTAGATAGACATCAGTCACCTCAGTAGACAATCATCACCTACCTGAAAAGTTCTTCAATCTCTCCACGCCCCCTCCCTATGTTACTTACCTTCCATTAAATCAGTATTTCCTAAACATTCAGCCTGTCTCTTCTTTCTCTGGCCTCGCCCAAAGCCCCATTGTCTCCCCAGATCTAAACCCTAGAGTCTGGGTACTTCCTCCCCTTTCCAGGCTCTCAGTCAAACACCTCTTGCTGTCCCACTAAAGCCAGATCACCTCATCGCCAATACCCAGTCCTTGATCAGGCTCTGAAGGGAATAAAGCCAATTGTCTCTCTCACCTGATCAATCTCCGGTGACATCTGTCAGGCTGACCAGACTTCCAAAAACCATCCAAGTGCTTTTTTTACGCTCCTCCTGTTTCACAAGTAAAGAGGACATTGTATTATACGTTTTCTGTAGATCTCACTCTCCAATCTTGCTGCAGTTCCAATTCAATTGTCTTTTGCATCAAGGATGCAACCAGGCCTCAGGGATTACCACACTCCTCATTAAACCCTCCTCCCCTTACCTGTGACCTCTGGCCCAATTCTGTGACTGCCAGCCTCACACAATCTGTCTGAATCACCTTTACAAAACCTCGATGTTAATTCATTCTTTACTGAACTGTTGCAATCCTACCCTAGCCAAAGACTGGTGGGTCAGCAGCAGCCCACACGGCCATCCCAGTCCCTGCCCAGGCCTGGATTTCCATGTCTTCTCAGACTTTTCTCTCAGTTTGCTACAGGGTCTTGTACAAGGGATTACCAACAGCCAGATGCTGGCACTGACTTCTCTCCACTACAGACCTGCTTCTCAAGAATCCTCTCCCTCTGGCCTGCCCACCCAGCCCATGTGTCCTACAGGAAGATCGGAGGAGGAATTTTGCCAGTCCTGAGACACCTGGGGACATCTGGAGACTCCCATGAATATACACAGGACACTGCAAGGACTCTGCCCACTGAGGTGCGAGACTGGCAGAAAACTTTGACCACAGAGGTTTATTGAGATCTTCCCACCTAATGTCCCCTGCCTTCTCGCCATTCCTATAAAAGAGACACACTTCACTTTGTTTGGGGCAGCCGGTCTTATCGAGCTCTCTGCCTGTTTGCGCCCAGATGCAATACATTTCACACCATGTTGCCTTTACACAGGCCTGGCGGTCTCTGCTGGTTCCCCGCATGTTACATGTGTTACACTGTTCTGAGGCTTCCCTGGGCTCCAGAACAGTGCAGTGCCTCTAGACAGTCCAGCTTGCTGATTCTCCAAATCTCATCGGATTCTCTGTTTAGTCCACTGGACTAGGTCCAGAGATGTACGCTGAGAAGTCTACTGCAGGAAAATGTATTTATCCTTAACTCAGCAAACTAACTTTCTGACCACCAACCACAGTGGTTTACAATCACAATATATGCTTTTTGGGGGGGGGTGGAAAATTGTTGGTTTGTAGGTGGATAAACCTTATGGGCTACTTGTTAGAGAAAGTTAAAAGCAAGAATTGAAACTATTGTCTTGAAATATACTTTTCTGCGTGGGATGAACTTAACAGAGAGCATTTTCATGAGCAGGCCCAGAGAGGACAGGCGCCGCATTCCTAAGGGCAGCATTTGGAGTGCCCTGCTGCCTCGGGCCATGTGCACGGAGATTAGAGAATCCAGGCTAGATACTTATCCCCACCCCACCCCCGCCCCCCGCCCCCATTACTGTCCTGTCTCTTCAGTCACATTCAGAAAACACTCCTGAGTGCTGATCCTCCTTAGAGATATCTTCTAACCCACCTTTCCCTTCCACAAAACATTTCCAAAGAAACTTTCACGTTCCTTGAGGAAATGAAAACAAAATGATCAAAAACTAAGAGAGACTCATGAAGAAACACAAGTAGTAAATTACGGAGCCGGGATGGAAACCCACAGTTGAGGTCAGGAGTCACACAAGGAAATCCCTCCCAATTTTAAGTTTTTCAATGCAAATGCTTCGGTCTTGAGAGCCACACACCAAAAGACCACAGTTTTCCCACTGGTAAGCCTGGGATTGGCTAACAGAGTGACACCATGAACCTGGTAATCAGAAGGCTCCAGAGCTGGGAGTTGTATCTTTGCTGCTGAATTATCTTAAATATGTGATCATAAAGATTTCCCTGGGAGCCTGTAATCCCAGCACTTGGGAGGCTGAGGCAGGAGGATTGTTGTGAGTTTGAGACCAGCCTGAGCTACAAAGTGAGCTCAAAGCCAGCCAGAACTGCACAGCAAGACTTTGTCTCAAAAAGACAAAAACAAACAAACAAACAAAGATTTCCCTGGGAATTTCCCCTGGACTGTGGTTAGACTGAAGGAGAGAGTGGCAATCTTGACAGTGAGAGGCCCCTAAACTCTTCTCCTGTGACTGTGTGTCCTTGACCTGGGTTGGCTGTTTTCTCTCTATAGGAAACAGCTAACCAGGTGGATTTCCTGTGCCATGGAAATCAGTCACCCTGAGTATTACTTCGTTGATACGTTGCTAGAAAGGAAGATTATGAGCTCAAATTCAAACTCTCCTCTTAATCTCCCAGCACTTTCATTCCCATCAGCTTTCATCCTGAGCTTTAAAAGATGATTTCTAAAACCATACAAAAACAACGAAAAGCCTGCTACTGTTTTACAGTCTCCATGGCAACGCCAGAGATGGATGCTGTGCTGACATCTCCACAGAGCTCTTGGACTATTCCGTTAATGCTGCTACATGTGGTACTTGGCAGTTTACAAAGCCCTTCCTCACTTACGATCTTGGTTAATCCTTGCAGCAAACCCACATGAGAAGTATTATCACCCCCGTTTGGCATATCACCCAACTGAAGTTTAGAGAACATAAGTGGCTTAGCTAACTTTGCTCTGTTTGTAAAGATCTGGCTTATGGCCAGTCTCCTGTCCTTAGCACTGTACACAGAACAGCACAGCCTGGACCAGGGGTCACCCGGAGGCCCTTGTGTCCTTCTTTTCCTTGGACGTGTGCCTCAAGGTATGTATCTCTCCGAGGCATTCACTTGGTTGATCCGAGCCTAAGAGAAAGCACCTCAAGCAAAGAATTAGAAAACAGTAGCTCTGGGTCTAGCTTTGCACTCAGTCAAATGACCCAAGTTTAGTCACGGAATCAGTCACTTTCCCCATAGGTAAGTGGAAGTCATAACCCTTCCCATCCTCACTCCTGTTCACCCTACTCCACCCCCACCGCGCTAGAGGAAAAGCGGTAAGTTTCCCAGAGCTGAGAGTGTTACAAGCTTTGCAAATACTTGGCTTTCACACATTCAAAGCACAACCGGATTACCAGTGATCTGTAGACCTGTGTGTGTGTGTGTGTGTGTGTGTGTGTGTGTGTGTGTGTGTGTTTTCTTTTCAGCTTTCATCCATAGTTCTTCTCAGCTGGCACTGTCAGCTCCCCATCTATACCTGTTGACACTCCTTGGTGCACACTGATGCTTCCAACTTAAAGTGCGTGACAAAGGAGGACTTTCCCTGGCCACAGAAGCACGTACAGCTTGCACACAGAAAACACCAGAGGAGACAGTGATGCAGAGGGCAGGTCAGCTGACACCTCTTGTGTTCTACAGTTAATTTCAGGGTCCTCAAAGGTTTTAGGCTGAGTTGCAACTGCCCATTGCAGTGACATGGCCACAAGTTCACATGGAGTTGGCTGCTGTCCCTTTACCACCTCCGTTTCCCACGTGCTACCTACATATCTGGAGGTCACTCCTAGGAGGCTACTGTGCACAGGCCTAGGCTCAGGACTGACTCTCAGGAAAACCCAAAATCTTGAGACCCTTAGAGAAAAGTGATAGCTTCAGCAAACTGTCGTGTACCAGAACTGAGTGATGAGCCCCACTCCCTGACCTTATACGTGCCACCCCTTTTATCTCCTATGTTGTCTCCCAGACTGAAATCTCTGGACCTTTCATCTTGCCAATTCAAAAGTTCTCCTACAAGTCCTGCAACTCCAACGCCACCACCTTTGTACTTTCCCTGGGCTTCAGAAGTTTCAGATTATCTCAGGAAAATCTCCCTCTAAGCTCCTCTTTTTGTTTTTGAGTCTCCAGAATTTCTTAACTCATATCTGAGAAATGAAAGATCACTTGGAGAGGGAAAGTCATATTTTCCGAGTGTCATTGAAAGTAATAGAAATTATCACCTTCAACATCCTACACAGGCAAGTGTCCCTAAGATCTCTCAGAATCGCCAAAAATATCTTCCTCCCTCTCTTGTAAGCCAAATTTTCATCACGTGGCAGCCTTTGAGGACCTTAAGGCTGAATGTGTGTGGCCTCCAAGTATAACCCCCAATGTGCTTGTATTTGGAACAAGTGTGCCCAGTGAGGAGGAAAGTGCCAGAGACAAGGGCCTCTGATTGGATAGGATTAGTGCCCTTAGCAGAGACAGCACAGAGCTCATTCTGTGTGTCTGTCCCTCCCTTCTCCCTCTGTCTCCTCATGGGAGAACATAGCCAGAGGCGGCTGTCTGCCAAGCAACAAGAGAGCTCGCACCAGAAAGCAACCCTGCCGAGCTTGAAGCGGGATTCCGGGTCTGTGAGAAAATAAATATGTACCCTTTACGACACTTGGTCAATGATATTATTGTTATAGAGGCCAAGCAGACCAACAGCCAGTATCGAAATAAATCTGTTTCTCTTATAATTTTCCTTTATGTTTAAAAGCAAGTCACTGTATCAAAATTTTTAAAATTATTTTCACTACAAGCATATGGAATTCAAATCATATTTAATATTTAATCATTTTCTAATAACAAGAACTAGATAAAGTAGAACAAATCATAACATTTCTGAAACAGTTTTGGGTATCAGAAATGGCAGCACCCTCTTCTCTTTCCCCTTAGTAATGCTAACAATTATTCAATTTTCCTGGCAAGTTGGACAGGAATAGGCTTCTGTTCTAAACATACAAACTATTCGCAGGATGTTTTAACCTTAAAATACAAAAAATTTTAGTGCTGTTCTGTAAAAAACATTGCAAAATGATCAGATACTATTTCATCTATTGGGTTTTGTAATGACCAGTAAGGTATATTCTATGCCCACAATGAGTTTACTGAATTTTTTTTTCATTTATATTTATTCACTCTTCCACTATACTTTAAACTGATAAGAGACAGAATATTAGACCTACAGAACCCATGACAAAATCCCAAGTCAGTTAATTTTAAAATAAGTCAGTATAAATTTTTTGAAAATAATTTTAATTTTTTTGGTTCCGGGAATCAAACTCAGGGCCTTGAGCTTGCCAGGCAACCACTTATGCCACTGAGCTATATACCGGGCCCTGAAAATAATTTATGTGCTAACATAACTTCCCAGTTGAAGGAGCAGGTACTGACAGGATAGACTGAGTGGCTTTAAAAAGAAAATGCAGCCTATCTGTTCCTCAGTTCTGCTTCTTTGTGTTGGCTTCTTATCTCAGGGAGGCTCCCTTTAAATGATAATAAAATATTTCTCAAATGGGGCATGGTTGTGTCAGCCTGTGACCTAGCACTCTGGGAGGCTGAGGCAGGAGGATCACAAGTTCGAGCCCAGCCTGAACAATTTAGTGATTTATGGAGACCCAGTCTCAAAATTAAAAAAAAACAAAGAAATTTTAAAAGGGTTGGGAATATAGTTCAGTATGAGGGTCTTGCATTTTTTCAAAAAGCCATTTCTTTGTAGCAATAGGCTTTTATTATCTTCACAGGTGGAATCACACAATATGAACGCATTCCTTTCCCAATAAATCCAGCAGAGGCCCTAGGGCATAGTGTGATGAGCCTTGCTAAGGGCGCGTGTCCTCCTGTTCCCCCCGTACCTTAGTCCAGAAGGAAAAGCATCCTAGAGGCTCAGATTTGGCACTGTGTCCATCCCCGGAGGGCAGCATAAAGTCAGTCCTCCCTGAACACAAGCACAAACAGTTCCTTGTGGAGAAACTAGACTCAAGAGGCAGGGGAGAGAGAAGCTGAGAAATTCCCTCCCACCTTATTCCATATCTCCAGCTATGTTCATTTCATGTTCCTTCAACAACATATTGAAGTTCAAAACACTCAAATCCAAAGTAAATTCTCCTCTGGTCTAAAGATTATAGAAAGTCTTCCACATTTTTGGTTGGTTCTTTCTCAGCTATGGGAGCTTTTCCATCGGAAGGCAGAGTACTTACCTCATGCACAGAAGTTATTCCCAGGATATACCATTGTTAAGATTTAGTGATATCTGGTACAGGAGGGAAGATGGATTTACTTTAGTAGGATGACAGGAAGCACATGCAGCTAACCAGAACTCATGACCTGTGAACCTAAACTCACTTGGGATATTAATTTGCACAGTATGGAGCCATCATATCTGGGGTGCAGAACCTCCATCAACCACCTCCATCCTTACAAAATAGGTTTGAGACAGCACTGTCTTCTGGAAAAACCATACATTTGCAATAAGAACAATCCAAACATCAGCTCTCACCTGAGAGTTCTTTCTTTTTTTCATACTGTGGATCCTAGGGGATTTCCTTTTCCCCTTTGAGCTCCAGGTTCCTGACACACAGGTGCTGTGCTGCTGGAGACTCTTTCAGTCCTACATTTAAGTGGCCCCTGCCACCGACCTTATTGAAGGCCTGCTTCTGTCCAAGACACTCCCCTCTACAGTAAGCTGCCGCGCTGTCTCGTTTTTATTTCAACCCCTTTTTCAGATTCCCACACTGAAGCTGTTGAGATGCTTCTTGGCACTGCGCTCCTCAAGGAAACCAGTACTTTGGTTGCATGTCCTGGTGACACCACCATTCCTGGCTCTCCTCTGCTTTGGAATTTTGCAAAGCTCTCAGACTAGACGTTCCTTTAAGCCACTGGCAACATCTATTTGCCTACCTTCTGTGTGGCTTTGAAACTCGGGGACTCTGTTAGTTTCTCCTCTGAGGTTGTGAATTCAAGAATTTTTACTCACTTCCTCCTTAACAATGCCCACTTTTGCAAGCTCTCACATCTCTCCCACAGAGCTCTTGTGTTTTCAGGACACTGCCTCCTACCTAATATGGGGAGTGGGCCAATTTGGTTGAAGTCAAGCTTCAAGGTCTGTTCCCCCAGCCAAAAAAATTTACCAGTGCATATGAGGCCTAAGCTAGTTCAGTTAGGATTGGTTGCAGGTCTTTTGCTTGTAAAAGCAAGAGAAAAGCACATTTTCTGCCCCTACTGGTCAAGAGAACAGGAGCCTGTGTGTGGCAGCCAGCCCACAGCTATCAGATGGTCCGTGACAGAACTTGCACAGAAAGCAGTGGCTGTCTTTATTGAAGGATCACCTAGGCAGACTCCAGCTCGTGTTAAAGAGTGGCTGACCAGACTCACTGAGGGACTCTCCTTAGAAAACAGAGTTCCGTGTCTACAGCACAGTCCTTCCTGCACATACCCACTGGTGGAAAAACCCTGTCCTGCGAGTGTGGGTTTTATTTACTCAAAACCAAGACTGAATAGGTAAGTGATCACTCTGGGTAATAGTATTTTTGAGTTTTTAAGACCAAGGAAAATTTTTTTACTTGGGAGTGGTTTCCTTATTGCCAAAGCGTTGACCCTCAAGCATCTCTTTTTCTAAGCAAATACAACCACTTACTTTTATTGTGAGAAGAAAATGTTTTCATGTCTTAATGGCATCTTAGTGAGCTCTGGCTTTTCTCTGGCATTCTTAAATATTTAGATTCTTAAAAAATCTCAGAGTAGTTAGCGTGGGGGGGGGGGAGAACTTTCACACCTGAACATTCCGAACATTCCTTCCTACGGAATAAAATACCAAGTTTATTTTGTCGAATTGCCAAGGCGGCCAGGACCCCTACACATGAACACTTGCATGTGACAACACGGCAGGAGGCACGCAGCACAGAGGACTGTTCCAAGCTGAAAGCGTATTTTGCTTAGTTTGGCGCATCCAGCAGCCAAACAGGATACAGGGCCAGATGGCTCCATGTCTGCGTGGCCTCACACAGATCTTATACACATTTGGAGTTCTGATTTTATAGAATTAGCTGTCATTATTCCTCTTAGCTCCCCAAACTGCCTCATTACATGTTCCAACGGAGGAGCTGGATATAATAAACCCTGGCAAGAATCACTTAATCCATTTGAGTCCTCCCAGAAGTACTATTCCCATAGCAATGTAAAGATGACAGATTTGGTCCTACTTTTTAAAATATCTCCAGTGAAAGAGTTTTCACCAGTAACTTACTTCAGAGCCAAAGATTCTTAAACTTTAGGGTTTTTTTTATTGTCTTTGTTGTTGTTAAAACAAATTATACAATTCTTCTTAAGACCGTGGTAAGATATAGTACGTGTCTCATTGATATCTTTTTTAAATAAGGATGACTCCTTGAGGAACTTTTATAGATAAACTGACAGGATGTAAGGAAGTCAGATTCTTTAATAACCTGTCAAGCTTTTCTACAAATTTACTTACAGGGCTTTCTGAGGAGCAAATAATGAAAGGGAGACTTTTCTCTGGGACTTGGCTTTCCCGATCCAAACTAGAAAATGATACATTAATCTTCTGTAACATCTTCTTTTGGAGCAGCCCCAAGAACAGCCATGTCATTTATCTTCATGAGGCAACTGTGGAGTTGAGGGAAATACATGCTTCATTTTTTACTTTAGAAATGAATTCATAAGGTCCCTCATGCAGATTTTGTCCTTATGAGCAAACCATGAAAATCATGTTAAAAAGCATTAATGTCTTTTCTGCTGATTCAGTCGTTTAAACTCTCCAAAATAAAATAAAATAAATGAATAAATGTCTCTGCTTTTATATTAATTTCTTTTGACTTAAAAAAAAGTACACGGAAGGAAATAAGAACTAGGATATAAATCAAGTGGCACGTAACGCCTACTGTATAACATGGGAAGCAGAAAGGTCACCTGCCAAATCAATATGACAATGAGTCATTAGAACTGCAAGCCATTTTATTTATCAAAAATACCGCTTAAAATCTACTTCCTCTTGGAAAAGACAAATCCACGGAAGGGAGGTGCAGAGGGCTGAAGAGTGTATCACGGTTCCCGGCAGCAGGGAGAAAGTCACAGCGTGGTGAGGAACTGGGAAACGAGAGAGGGGGGCAGAACAGTGCCAAGAGCAAAGGGGGTCTGAGCGGAGACATCGGCACAAGCACAAATGCGGAGTGAAAAGCATCAGTGGTGGAATGAATTATGCATGTAAAAAAGAATACATCTACAGAAGGACTAGATCTAGGCCTACATCCAAGGAGCCACTTCAGGAGCGAAGCCGAGAATCCCAAAGCATGAGACGGCCCACCCCTCCACCTAACATCCCCGCCACCCCTGGTCTGCTCACCACCTTTGCCTCCCCTGTGCGCCTATTAAGGGGAAGGTCAGAAGAGCTACGGCACTTTTCCCCTCGGTTTGAGCCTCTGAGGCGATCTGAAGAGGCCGTGGGTCCCCTGGGATTAAAGCGAGAAGAGCTTATTGAAGCAGGACTGGCAGTAGGTCTTGTCATTCTGCTCCCGGAAGATGCCCTTGGACAGCTGCGTCAGGCAGAAGGCACACACGAAGTGCTCAGGGTGGAACTTGTGCCCCATGGCACTGATGCACCGGCCGGTGATGGGCTGCCCGCACCCACGGCAGAGGGTTCCCCGGCGCTCATGGTAATGCAACTCGCAGAATGGACGGCCATCCAGCTCGAAGAAGGAGCCGGTGGAAAAACCGCTGAAGCAGTCCTGGGAGTGGAGAGAAAACAGAAAAGAAATGCATAGGGCAAGGGGGTAAAGGTCAGCAAGTCCAACTGTCGGCCTTGGAACTCCCACCAGGAGCCAGTTGTAGGAATTTCCCTCTCGCCCTGGACGAACCACGGCCAACCTCTGTGGAAGACTTCCAGGATGGCTGTCCTTGAAGGAAGAGCATTTGTCTCCATTTTGGCTAAACCTGGCCCTACTTCCACGTACTGACATGTACAGAGCTGGCTAGGATATTTCTTTACCCCCTCAGTTGTTTTTAAGCAAAGCGAAGGGCTCTAGCCAAGGTGCTGACGTGTGGCCTTAAAGCAAGGGGACAGGGCAGTGAGGCCCCGCCTACAGCTCTCCCATAGTAGGCGTGAGCTAGGCAGAGTGACAGAGTGACGAGTAACTGGCTGGGACTGAGGCTCCAGAAAGAACCGATGTCTCAGGACATGATGAGGAGACATCAGAGATGAACCACTAACCCCAAACACAAGATACTTCCTCAAACTGTGCAATGCAGATAACTCTTTCTGCATCTCTCTCTGCGTATTGCTGAGGGGCTCGTATGTCTCCTACCTAGCCCAGCACACAGCACTGAGGAGGGTGACTCCTCCTCTCAGTGCCTCACCACTCTCTTCATGAATCAAGAAAACCCAGGTTAGGCCCTGGGTGGAGGCCTTTGTTCCGGTCAGCCACTCTTCTGACTGGACTGAGGACCCCTGCGCTCCAAGCCACTATCGATGTGTTTGTCTCTATTCATGCTTGGGTTGCAGTGGATGTGGTAGATTGGATTACTTAATAGAATTCCATTAACTTTTCCCTGGGATTTCAAATATGAACTCCTGCGGACCTCGACGAGGCTGGCCAAAGGGATCTCTCTAAGCCCATCCACTTACAAACTGGACGAGCACATTCTGATAGCGGGTGCTATGTCTGACTTCTCCACGCATTCCTCCCCAGCAGAGGGGACCCCTCTGACTCTAAATCCAAAGACAACTGAGAATACAGACCCCGCACACAAAGCACTCGGGGTGCCACACCGTGTCCATGGCTGACAGGTAGTTTTCCAGCACTGGGTGGTTGCAGCCATTGCACTTGGGCGAGAACATGGCCAAGAAGTCCTTCCGGCAATATGGCTTCTTATCCTTCTCATGGAAGCCTGGAGAGAGAAAATTGAGGGTTCAGGTTGCAGTGTGAGTCCCTAAACCCTCACGATGGCACAGAAGAGGTCGGGGTCCAACCTCTACCAATCCCACATGAAAGGCTGTTGGGGAAAAGACAGTAGGATGGTGCCGGTAAAGGGCCTCAGTGCCGTGTCTGGGTCCCGGTGAGCCCCGGACAAGGGTTGAGGGTGACTCCTCCTCAGTGCCTCCAACCAACTGCCCCCTTGGCCTGGACAGTTCCATCCGGACAGTGATTCGCTGGCCTTTCCTCCTGACTCGAGAGTCAGGGCTGACTCATCACAGAAGTATCTCTCCAGTCCCCTTTGTGTCTTCCTCTTTTTCATTGTTTCTATAGCACTGTCGTTACAGCAGTCTCCATTATCTGAAATCATCTTTCCGGTCTCTCTTCCCTTATTGAATATGAGCCCTAGATATTGTTGGTCTTGTGACCACTGTATCCCCAGTATCTAAAACGGCATCTGGGGTAAAAATGTCTAATATTTTGAAATGAAATACTAACAAATAATAATTTCCAAATGGATACAAGATCTAAATGTAATAATTTAAACCACATACAAACTTGAAAATGAAATGGATTAACATTCTGGGAAGGAGAAACTGTTATAAATGTATCAAATTTCAAAAGTAAGTTCAGGGTTAAAAAATTTAGCTCTCTAAAAATATGTGATTGATTTACCATGTTGAAAAATCCCATAGACAAAGTCAAAGGCAAAGGACAAGCTGAAGGGAATACTTATTAATAATATCCTGAAAAAAAATGCTAATACAAAGAGGACCTAAATATATGCATGATTTCTATTATTACAATGTAAAACTAAAAAGTTAAAAATTAAAATGCAATAAAGCTCCCCCCAAGTTCAATCCAGGTGAAACAAATTAGCTGTATATCAAATAGACAACAGAACCAAAGAAAGAAAATGCTTCGTTTCTGTAAGTTTAGGACACAGCATTTTGATCACACAGTCCCAATGGATGTATTCTAAAAACAAAAGAAGCTACGAAGAAACATTAAATTGTTTACATGGACCCTGGAAACTTGCTAAGAGAGTAAAGTTTGTATGCTTTTATCACACTAGAGGATAGATACGTCCAAGTGCTTGACCACTGCGACTTATTCCACTACACATATCAAACATGTTGTTGTAGTTGGGCCCACTGGCATGTGTCTGTAATCCCAGCTACTCAGGAGGCTGAGGCAGAAGGATCCCAAATTTAAAGCTAAAGCTAACCTGGACAATTTAGAAAGACCTTATCTTAATATAGGAAGAAAGGAAGGGAGGGAAAGAAGGAAAGAAGGAAGGAAGCAAGGAAGGAAGGGAGGGAGGGA